>CAKKXW010000002.1:6686788-6892701 GCA_920937365.1 Sphaerophoria rueppellii
CAACACAGATACGCCAGACATTTTGCCCAAGTACTAGAAACTATTATTATTTACCCAACACCACCCCCGCAACATCCAACTCCACACACCACAACGGACAAGAGATTTCAAACTATATATAGGTACGCTTCTGTATGGTTAAGAGTGGCGATAGGGAGGGGTGGCAGGGGAATAGCAGCACCCATGAACAATGAATAGGACAAAAGTGCTGAAGTGTGATACAGTGTACTCGGCTGAAACTTTTTGGGTTTTTGGATAGCTATCTGGTGGTCGATTAGATGAGCTAAAGAGAGGCGAGAGAAAGTATAGCAGAAAGAGTGTGCGGGAAGGAGTGTGCTGTGGAAAGTTTTCAATGTCCGTTGCAACCGAAAGATATGCAGCAAAGGGCAGTCCTCGAACTTCCCTCGACGACGACGTATCGTTCTGCTACAAAATTCGCAATCGTTGTCCCTATATGCAGGAAGGTGTGCATATTTAATACGATTTCCTTGCACATTTCGTTTTGGCTGTATGTCTGACTATACAGTGGGGTATGTGTGAGTCAAAAGATATGTACAGAGCAACGATGACAAGTGCATTAAGCGTGTCGTGTTGTTGGTGCAATACCCACTTCCAGCAACCTTCATATAATAGCTGACAGGGCTTTGACTTAACTTTCGTCCTTTCTCTCTTTGAGCATCAGAGAGTGCCATTGCCACTGATTTACCATGACCATCCTATTGCTGCCAACGTCGGTCGCCGACGATGTCATCGACTCTCTCTCCCTCGCTCTGGAAATGCATTTGACACTACATTAGTTCTAGGATAGTGATTTACTGGCTGATGGTGGTACTCAAAAGGCAGCTGGTTGCGTGAGTCTATTTGATGTAGTTGTTACTCCTCTAGGTACATGTATGCTATACGATGAGTTTTGAGATTTTGGTTGTTTAAACGCCCAAGCAAAGGAAGACCATGATGTTCTTATGGAATTTACACATCTTTTTTTAGGGTCTGAAGGGATGGAAGATGAGTAGAACAGCAATGACAACAGATAGGGTGAGCGGGCTTGATGACGTTCGCTTCATTCACTCACATGTGCAGGCTTTTAGTGTGACAGACTTTAATTTATATCAATTTTTTCCGCCGTGATAACCTTGAAATCTTCGTTACTCAAGAAAACACAGCGGTTGTGATAAGCAAACCAACAACTACGATCTGTGTCAAGAAACACGAGATCTTTTATTCAACTAGGCTTAACAGCCAGATCTTTTCAGTAGTAAACAAGGAGCTGACTGGACCAAAGAGCTCCACCTCAGGAACTTAGTTTGATGGTGGAAAATGTGGCAACACTTCCAGAATAAAATGAAATAATTATATTAAATGTAAGACCAAAAAAAAAAAGAGAGACTGTCGGTGAGTAGAGTTTCCTGTCCGTCCGATTATCTTTGTTCATTCTTACTAGATTGCCAGCTTACCGGAGTATACGAAGCTTATTTTTTGTGCTTTCTTCACATTTACGACCAACATAAGCCTTCCAATTCACACGCACACGTGTGACAACTAATTTTCACCATCTTACCAACTCCTAAGCACATATCACACCTTCTTATCCGAAATCTTCCTGGAAACAGTAGCGTGTTAGATTTTGACAATCTCTCGCGCCCACATCATAAGCCCCAAATAAGCCATCCAACCATAAAGACATCTCAATTACAAACCATTGAACCGCGCACAGCAACAACAACAAAAATCCAACTCTATGTCAAGTGTCCAATTAAAATTCCACCGTAAGACAAAACCCCATATAATCTAGCCGCAGAACGCAAATGGAACGCCCAAAAATCGAAGGAAAACTTTTAAGTCAAACATCGCTAATGCCAGAGTAAACAATAAACCCGCCCCGCCACCTTCTTTTCGAAAGATATTCCCGTAACCAACTATAATGCCACTATCACCACCCCACCCACCCGCTTGTTCACAAAGAGTTGTGTGTATCGTTATCATCGTTAATGTCTCCCAGAAGAAGACAAAATAGTGTAAACAAACCATTAACCACTGTGCGGTTCAGTTAAACTAATGTTGGAACAGTTCTCTTCTATCTATTGGTTCCTCTTCCTCTCCCCTTTCTCCACACCTCGAATTAAAACCAAAGACGACAAAAAAAAACCGCCCAAAAGTTGTGTACTTCAATTAGCACTTTGTACCTTCTTTGAGATGTTCTGAGATTCTTCGTTGCGATGAGCGCGTAACAAGTTACACCTTCATCAGATACCGAATTTGGGGGAAGAATTTCAACAGTGGAGTGTTCTTTCGTGTTCAAGACAATTAGAGGGGAGTGATTCATTCCTTATCATCGCCCACTATCGGAGAGAAAAATTGATTGCAAAAGTTACATTTACTTCAAGAAGGTATTGGAAGCATTCCGAAGAACTTTGATTCATTCATTCGATCTCTGAAGTTAAACAGGCCATAGCCTTCTTTGTAAGACAAATATTGGCTTAAAACAAAGAAAAACCGTTGATCATAGTGAACTGTCATTAGAATCAATATTGCGCTGCGCTGTCCATTGAACCCTAAAATCCCAGATCATAGTCGGACGGTTGAGTGCTTATAAAGACTTGCAGAAGCTCTCGCCAGCAATTAGTTCTCGATAGTCTTTTGAGTTGTGCGCAATGATGTTTCGGTTAACGGTAGTTTTAGTCATTTTTCTGGTCTTCGACGTGGTAAAAGCCTTGGAGGACCTTGACTTATATTCAGGAAATAGAACAGCAAGAAGATTTGGAGACCGCTGGAAGAAACCCACATCGAACCTTAACAATTGTGAAACCCAATCAGGACACACTGGAAGTTGTATGACGCGCTTGAATTGCATGCGGAATGGTGGAACAGTGTCGGGATTTTGTGGAACCTATGGGGTTTGTTGTGAAAGTGAATGGCATCTTCTTTCTTTTCAAATACCGTTCTGACCAATCTTTTCCTAATAGCTAACGTGCAATGTGGCAAGACGTCGAAATTGAAGAGGACCCTAATACAGACCCCAACGAGCATACCCTCCCGATGCACCTATGTCTTCGAGCCATACAGTTCGAATGTCTGTCAAATCAAGATCGAAATGGAGGAGTTCCGTTTGCAACAGCCTCAAGCTGTGTCGACTGGAGCAAATGCCGGAGACAGCACTGAATGCAACGACCGGTTCGAAGTCAACGGATTAATCCTGTGTGGCAATAACGACGGTCAGCATTTGTATGTGCCGTTCGATGTGGCCGGTGGGACGGACGCAAATGTGAATTTGATTTTCAATCTTCCAAATCGCGATCCGATTTCTCGGTGGAGGCTTATTGTGACTCAATTGGAGTGTCCAAATTCATCGACTAGGAAGGGCCTGCTTCCGTTTGCTAAGAACTCGGGTTTCCAGGACTTGAAGAGGATGTTTTCCTCACAGAGCAATGATTTACCACTGATAGCTCCTCGAGGATGTACGCAGTATTTTACGGCGAGAACTGGAACGTTTGAGTCCTTCAATTATAATGGAGGAGCGGGGCCTTACATGAGCAATTTGAACTATGCAATTTGCTTCCAGAGGCAAGTTGGGGATTCGGCAATTGAGTGAGTGGACAACTTTGATTTTTTTAAAGAGTTCTATTTCATGGATGGAATTTCTCTTATAGGTTCACGTTTACTGATTTTGGTTTACCAAATGAGGGTGTCAATAATGGCTATGACACTGATTGTCACTCACTGATTCCGACAACGGGGAGATCGGATGATTATTTGCTGATTCCAGGAGCTGTGGTGACGTCGAGTTTGGGTGCTTTGCAGCCAACGTACTTTTGTGGAACGTCAACCAAGGGAACTAAAGCTATTTGTGAGTATTTGAAACCATTTAAAAGTGGATTGAAATTGATTTTTGAATGATTTCTTGTGATTTCTAGATGGCGCTGCTGGACCTTTTGTGATTTACTTTAACAGTGACTCTTTGACCTCAGCTGAAGACTTGGGATTCCAAATTAATTACAGTATTGCTTGAAATTAGTTAAATTTTCGAATGTGAAACAACCAGAAGAGATATAATATTGAAAATGTTCTTGGAAGCTTGTGTTTGATTATCAGAAAGGTTTTAGAAACAAATTTTGCACTTGTTTGAGTATGGCTGGTAAAGACAGTGCCCAATAGTTTTAACATTTATTATTAGTGTCATCGATCTTTGAAGGACTTACTTACTTACTAATGGTGGCGCTACAGTCTAGGTCAGACCAGGGCCTCACCCAACAAACTTCTCCAGCCAGCTCGGTCCATGGATAGCTGTCTCCAGTTTCGCACGCCAAGTTGGTTCAGGACCTCTACCATCTGTGTGCTCCACCGGAGTCGCTGTCTTCCTCTTCTGCGACGTCCTTCCGGGTTGGATTCGAAGCCTCTTCGAGCCGGAGCATTAATTTCCATTCACTCAACATGACCCAACCATATAAGTCGTTGGACCTTGTACAGAATCTTCGTCTCTATTCTCCATTAATGCAGACAAGACCAAAAATGACTCGAAGCGTTTTTATCAGATGTTGTCATAGTCCATGTCTCTGCACCATACATGAGGACCGGGATGATGAGGGTTTTGTAGAGTGGCACTTTAGTTGCACGGGAGAGGACTTTACTACTCCATTGCCTTCTAAGTCCAAAGAAGCAGCGATTGGCAAGAGTAATTCCTCTTTTGATTTCAGCGCTGGTGTTGTTGTCTGAGTTGATAGGGGACTCCAAGACGTCGATGTTGGTAGTTCTTTCTTGACGGCAGCATTAACTTGGTTTTGCCCTCGGTAACCGCTAGACCCATCTTCCTGGCCTCCGTCTCAATGCTCACAAACGTTCCACTGACATCACGCTGTGTTCTTCCAATTATGTCAATGTCGTCTGCGTAATCCTAGTAGCTGGACGGACTTTTGAAAGATCGTTCCTCGGGTGTTGACATTGGAGCTTTGTACAATCTTTTCAATGATGTTGAAGAAATCGCATGACAACGCATCTAAAACCTTTATTGACATGAAAAGCATCAGTTAGGTTTTTTCCGACCATGATGGAACAGCGTTAATTTTCCATTGTCATCTTACACAGACGGATGAGTTATTCTGGGATGCCAAAACTAGACATTGCTCTATATAGTTGGTCTCTATAGACGCCGTCATACGCGGCCTTGAAATCGATGAAAAGGTGGTAGGTATCGATTTGAAGTTCCTGGGTCTTCTCCAAGATCTGCCGTAGGGTGAATATTTGATCGATGGTGGACTTATATGATGTTCGAAGGGTAGACACGTGCATTCAAGTGGACACAAGCGTCCACTAAAACCTCTGTCTATCAACTCCTACTCTCCACCTCCCCGTGGTGAACATCGGGTGCCCAGTACCTTAAACCGTAGATTGGGTTCCAACCCCATTGGGAAGTTGTTGTCGGCAGCAAAGAGAGAGAGGGGAAGGAAGTATGCGTCCACTAAGACATGCCTACTTTTCAAAAGGCGGCAGCGGAAGAACTCCCAAGATGAAATCAACGGTGGCGTCTACAGTTCCAGTCAGGATGAACTACTTTGAAGGACTAAAAAAGTTTAAAAAAATCAGGAACCTATTTCGTGCCTACTAGATTTGTTAGAACACTGTGGAGTTTGTTACTCATGGAAGAGTTGTCGATCCTTGCCAATTCACTGGTATTGTCGAAGAAGGGGTTATGGAGATATTCTTACTATTGGAGAGTGCGGACATGTACAGAGGAGGTGTTGGACTGTTTGTTGCTCCTCCTCTTTCATATAGCGTCTTCTGTGTAAATCCCCAGACTCATGCATGTCATTCTATAAGGTAAGGTCCTGTTATGACTCCATTTGTTGAGCTTATGTTTTGTCTGTTCATGGAAGTCAAGTTATTCGACCGCTTAAGGTCTTTGTCAAATTTGTTTTGTTGCAAGACAGGTAGTGCCCTGTGACCATGAAGCATTTGCTGATTCTAGACCTAAACAACCATATTTAACAGTTAGCAGAAGTGTCCCATTTTTGGCGAACTCATCAGCCTTACAATAATTTCCCTGCACCCATATGGGGGGATTGTTAAACTGTTTTGTCATGTGTCATCCCATTCAAAGATGATCAAAAGTCGTGGCCTTTTATAGAGTTTGTGAAGACAGACGAAACGCTATAGCCTTGCCAGATATAACGTTTTTCTTGAGCCAGCGGAACTCCTCTTTTATACCGTCTTAATATTGCCAACGACTCCATCTCAGGAGCACGATTCAAGAAGGCCAATTAAGGGCGAGAATAGAGACTGTCGGATTCCAGAAAACCCGAATTCTAAAAAATATACCCAAAGAAATAAGTCCGATACTTCTTTATTAACGGCAGGGCGGCTTTCACAGCAACATAGGTCCATTGGTGATCTCATCTGATCTTTACATCGTTTTGTAGAAAGAATCTAAGATTGTTGCACTTGATATTTCAAAGGCATCTTTTGGCATCTCTCTCTTTTATCGGGAATGCGTGCTTTTGGTACCGATGAATCTCTTCTTCATTGGATTCAAGTCTGAAACCCAAAAATAAATGCTGGTGTGCTCCAGGGCTCCGTTTTGTCTCCGACCCTCTTCTTCATTTTCATTTAAAATCTTTTGCCTGTAACTTCTAATAATCTAATCCAATAAAGTGTTTCGATGACGATAGCTCCTGTCCCTCTGGATGGCACCAAAACGGCTAAATATGATAAGCTTATTAAACTCTGACTCAAACAACATTGTAGAATGAGGAATGTAAAACCGTGTAGAGTCTGATGCCTCGAAAACTCAATGCTGTCTTGTAACGTCAAAGCGATATAAACCCCTTTTTTTATAATTTTATCAATTAGACCGAACACCTAGAGATTCTCAGTACGTGCATAACCGACAACCTCTTGTAGAAGGAACCCATACGCGATGTCACCAAAAATGCCGCAAGATGTTTGTGTTTCTTAAAAATGTCGACCAACATTTGCGTTGCTCAATAAATTCTTTGTTTCTCTATAACTCAAAGTTTTTGACTAACAACGAACGTTTCACCTTTACTTCACTTCAAATGGCTGAGATAAGATAAGCTCAACTGAAAATCACTAAAGTCGATTTTTAAATAACAACTGGGATTGAATTCGGATCGAATTTTCTACAACCTTTTCTGTGTTAAAAGTGGATAAAGTTTCCAGTGTACAAAATTCCAGGTCTTTATTATTTATTGTCTACTTCAACCCTTACTCCACCTCTCTACAATCACCAGACACAAACCATAAACAAAAAATTGATAACTTTCAACTGTATTCCTAAAAGATCAGTCTAATAGTTACGAAAAGAAACACATGCAATTAAAATATTGATAAGATAGAAAAAAACCAATTTTGTCGAAATGAAAGATTACATCTCTATTTATTGGAGGATAAAACGTCAACGCTTGAAGCTAACACCACCCAGTGCACGCCACAAGCTTCATCCATTATGAAGTACTCGATCTCGATTTTTGCCTTTGCCGTTCTTTGTGTTAGCCTCGGTGGGGCCACTTCATTGCTTTGTGGTGAATCCAGTTCCGGCATGCGTATATCAATGGTCAATCCGGCATCGCCACCGAATCTCTGTTCATACAAAATCGAAGCGAAGAACAAGAAAATCTGTCAGGTAACAATACTTTTGACTAAAACTCATTCTACTCAAGATTTTAACAAACAAAATTTGGGTTACAAAGATGCGTATAGACTTCTCGATGACATTGGCTCAACCGACCTTTCCGACTGCAAAGAATGGCCTCAAACTTCCAGAATGCATTGACGATTTCCTGCTGATTGGTGATCTCAAACTTTGCGGCGTTGAAGAATCCCAGCACCTTTATGTGCCCATCAATAGAACAGCTGGTATGGACCAAGTTGAAATCGCCTTCAAATCAGCCCAAAGGAAAGGACTTTCCAAACTTCCACCGCTGTCCTGGAACGTTGAAGTCACTCAGTTCGAGTGTCCTGGAAAGGAAGGCTCTCTTCAAGCACCAGTTGGATGTGATCAATACTACCCGGACAGTGAAGGAACTATTCGGTCCTTCAACTACAACGACGGCAAGGGAATTTATCCTCCCAATTTGGACTATGTCATATGTTTCCGGAGGACAACGTCGACCGTTGGGTTATTGTGAGTCTATCAAACGTCTAGTATTTTTTTTTTAATTATTGTTTTTTTAAGAATCGATGCCGAAGACTTTAATCTCCCCCACGAAGTGAATGGCACAACGATTTTCTCTCAGATTGATAACTTCTGCTATCCCCAGTTGCCATCGGAAGGACGAATTGAGGACTATTTGATGATTCCGCAAGGACAGGTACAAGAAAATGAAGTTCGAGCAAATTACTTCTGTGGCCAAAGTATCAATGGACTCAGTGTTTTGAGTGAGTTTTATTTTCCGTTATTAAATGAAAAAGTTCTCTGGCAAAAGCTTTGTTTATTTCAGGCACAAACCCAGCACCGATTTCATTAGTTTTTCACAGCGGTTCTGTTTATCAGGCCGACTGTAAAAAGCAAGGCTTTTTGTTGAATTATCAAGTTATTTCCGGATAAAAGTTCAATAAAGCTTTTTTTGTTAATCGAAACTTTTTAGTATAGATTTTCATCTTGATTGGTTTGTGTATTGGGTAAATATGGAAATGGAAGCTTGACTGAAAGCTGTGCCGCCGGTTTTTTCTTTAGTAATGTGTTTTAAACGTTTTCATATCCTTTCGTGAAGAAATTGGATGGGAATTAAAGTACGTTGTTTCATCGCACAAATTGGAAAGGTAAACTAATTTTTTAGTATCTGATTCCACAGTGAACATATTGGACAACTTATCTACGTGGAGGACATTAAAATAGGAAATAATGTAAACACTATTCTACTGCGCTCAATGAGGTTCCGATTTATGATGGTTGCATTATTTCAGGATGTTCTTAGGTGCTTGCTCTACATCTACATCAAGGAGGGCTTCTTTACTTCTTTAATTTTGTTTTAATTTTGGTAAATGTCTTATTGAAGAGAGCTTTCGAAAACACTGGTGCCTGTCGGGGTTTGTATGCCTTTCATTGTCTCGGAAAAATAAAATTTCGAGTTGTATTGGGATTGGTTTTATAATATCTAGTTTTTGCTTAGATTTGAGGGGATCGCCATTATGTCGGCTTTCGTTTATTTGATTATAACATTGATACATTCCAATACCCCTCTTCTTTGTTTTTCACTTTGAAAGTTTCAGAATTGACCGTTTCCTAGTGCTTTTTTCTCTTTCGTTCCTTATTTTTAGTTTTTTATACGTCGATGATGTTTTTTTCTTTAGGTATTATTTACTTACTTACTGTACTTTGGTTTGCGCTTCAGCGCATTGTGCTCTTGGCCTCAAACAATACATTTTTACAGCCTGCTCGATTTCTAGCTTGCTGTCTCCAGTTTCAAATACTTAGTGAGCGTGCGTCTGCTTCAACTTAATCACTCCACCCAAGATGTGGTCTGCCTCTGATCCTGATACTCTCAAGCTTAGCGTTGAATACCTTATAGGCTAAAGCTAAGATTTTCATTCGCTTGATATGCCCGACTGCCCGAGCCATCTTAACTGTTAAACACAGTTATTATTTACCAATGGCAAGTCACTGTACAGCTCGTTTAGTTCGCGGTTGTTTCGTCTTCGACAGTTGTTACTTTGAATGTCGACACAAATCGGTCCAACCTGTAAAACCTTCCCAAATCGCTTAGACTATAAAAATAGAGCAGCGCGACAGCTCTTGACCACGGGCTAAGAGGTTTACACTCATCAACAATTCTCTGTGTGCGTGTGAAGAATTGAGGGGACCTACAATTTAACGCCGATTCCGAAAGGTAAAGTTGAGAAGCACTTTTTCATGACAGAATGACTCTTGGAAGTTTTGTCAGTTCTTGACGCAAGAGGCAGTGCCCGTGAAAAATGAAATAAAAACGAGTAGGACTCAAACTCACGACGTTCTGTTAAGCAGCCAATGCACCTACCACTAAGCTACGGACACTACTAAGCTTAGACTATACTACCTCAAAAATGGTATTCGATAATAACTTCCATATTTCCATCCCTTCAAAATCCTTTTGGGAAGACGGAGGTCTTCTGGAAGAAAACACGATACATTTCTATACAGACAGTTCAAAAACCAAATACGGCGGCATTGGAAGTTCTATATCATATAGACTTCCCAATCAATGCACTGTGTCACAGGTAGAAGTAATGGTGAGGCACTATCATGGCTCAAAGAAAACGTTGTGTCTTGCAAGGATACACGTATCTTCTCGGACAGCTAAGCCACTCTCAAATCTCTCGCGTCTGTTTCTACAAACTCCCTATAGTCCATGACTGTCAATCTTTCTCTGAATGAGATGACAGAACAGTTAAACATTCACCTCATTTGGATGCCGGGCCACAGAGACGTTCAGGGAAATTGCAAAGCTGATGAGCTCGCCAAAAACGAAACTTAGGAACACTACATGCAAACATCTTCTCAAACAATATGCTCTAATATAATCAACAATTCTAGATGGTCACAAGGTAGGGGAAATTGGGGCATATATACCTCCTGGGGTATAATGGGCACCCTTCTTATTTCTTGTTTGAATAAAGTGGCAATTCTGAATTTGCTCCTTTCCTTTTAAAATTATCTGTGAAAATACGGGGAAATCCGCTTTTTATGTGTAAACAATATCTGGTGGTTCATAGGGGGTGAAATAAGCTTTATTTTTCAGTTGATGTATTACTAATGTATTCCAAAGTAAAGTGATTTAATAATTTTGTATTAAATCAAGTTATTTCATTAAGAAATATATAGAGTGGCGCGACAGCTCTTAAAGAGCCAAGGCCTTAGTGGCTTACTCTCATCAACTTTGGGCCCGAGTAAGATTCGAACCCACTACGTTCTGCTTAGCAGCCAACGCACCTAACCACTAAGCTATGGACACTAGAGTTATTTGACACAAAAATCTTTAGAACTTTTGTATGAAATAAGACATGGGGCATAACGGACGAGGTATAATGGGCGCATGGTCGACCTGAGCAGAAAAAGTATAATTCATTAAAAGTACAAAATGGTTTGTTCAAGTTCATAACTTTCCCATGAGTAACTTCTTTAGTGGTATCACAATAGACCCATAAGGTCTAAGTTAGTCAACAACATCTAGACAGCCACTCTAACCTAACCTTACCTATAGGAATGTTTGAATTGTGTATAGATCTCGTGTCTTCGGAGCTATCGCAACATTCCTTGTATTATATTCAAATTAAATTTTAAATTGTATTAATAAAAAAGTCTCTGCAGAAACAGTACGCATACGCCATAGTGAACCAGATTCGAATCATCCGAACTCTTAATACATAGGTAGACTTTCAATTGTCTTTTTTGGTAAAACCAAGTCGTTCTCAAAACAAATAAACAATCTATTTCAATCAAACTTCCTTGGATATCAAATATCAAAAGCATTAGAGCTAATTTATTTTTTCCTTAAAAGTGTAATATTTCTTCAGCCATTATAATAGCCCAATCGCGTTTATAGCAACACAAAACAATCAACTCGAAAAACCTCTTCAATTTTAAATAATGAAAAATATAATCCGCTGACAATTTTCGAAGGGCGGTAAATCAAAATGTCGTTAATTCCTTCCGTTGAAAGCGTAGTGTTGAAATTTAATAGCTTATGATAAAGTTAATGCCAGTTTTTGTCTCTGCAATTTGTAAACAAGGTCAACAGCATAGTCAAAATTAAATTTCTGTAACACAATCCGAGAAAAACAAAATCTAAATTTTCCAAAGTGCTTTATCGTAAGTCGGCTGAAACTAATCACCTGCACATTTTCACAACACACACACACTTTAGTAAAGCAAACACTTCAATCGCATTGAAAAACAATGTTTTTGTTTAGATTCCTCTTCAGAACATTGTTGATTCTAAATAATCGTCGGGAAATCGCTGCTGAAGTTGAAATAAAAGAAAAAAGATTAAATCTTCCGGTTTTATTCGAGCTACAATCTAGATACGCGGCTGAACTGATTCTAAATTTAATGATTTCAATTTCAAATTCGATTGTTTAATTGAAAATCGAACGATAAACGTATCAGTACTTCAATAAGTTTATTTTCATTCGTTTAAACATAATTTTTTCTATGTTTACCAATAAGCAAAGAAAACATGTTGAGTGCTAATGTTAGGGAACTTAATGTTTGTGTCCTTGGAGAAGGTCAGGGGTGTTGATGTTTTTATTGATTTTTCTCTGAGAGTAGGGACATTAGAACTTGAACACTCATAAGGAAGTCATTCAACTCAGGAGAGCTTAGAATCGTTCATAATTATGGGATGAGATTAAGTGTCGTGTTCGTGAACAAAAATATCAACCGTTTAAGAAGGTTAAAGTAGAGCTCATAACTTCTAGGATTACATTCACTATGCTCTCATATTTTTAACAAAACACAATTTCGACTAAAAAAGGGACCCACTCAGGTGGAAGCAATTAAAAATTGTATCCTTAGGTGACAGTCTAAATAGCTCGTAACATAATTTCACAATAAGGACAATCTCTTTGAGCAAATAGTTCCCTAAACTAATTAAAACATAACAATTCAGCAAGACTCCGGTCGGCCTCTCGTAGCAGGTTCAGCCTGGCCAATTCTCATGACAAAGGAAAAATAATTAAGTGCAATTAATTCTCAAAATAATTTCGCTTCGTTTTGTAAATACATTCATAAATATTTTCGTAAGAATAAATGCCTTGTAAGGATGTATGGCTTTGGGGAATATTTTGGTAAATTTACATCTCCTTCGAGAATAAATTCAATTCCAGATCCAGATTAGAGTTTGGGTGAACCTCAGTTTTAAAATTTCGTAGCGAATTTGAAAAAAAAGTGGAGCAAATGCAAAATTTTCGGAGTAGATTTGTAACAAGAAGAAGATCTTTACCTTTCAGGGAAATTTCTCTAACAAATGTCTACTTAGCTGGGCTTTTTTCATTACCCTTTAATTGCCAAGAGCTCAGTAAGAGTATTAGGGAAGGGATAGAGAATGTCAAAGGAGATGTCGGTGAATATTGGTTTTGAGTTCTTGAATATTGCAATGGCTGGGGAAGACAGAGTGTGGAAGGGAGTTCCAAATTCGCGTAGTACGGCTTAAAAACGATTCTCTACACATGACTGTAAGTCCGAAGTTGGGCTCAAAGGTGAACTGATAGGCATTCCTGGTGGCGTGGGTATTACGGTGGAATATCTTAAGGGGAGGAATGCAACTGGCTATTTCACTAGAGCATATACCGTTGAAGTAACGGTAGAATAGCTTCAGACTTTTTTCTTATTAAATAAATAAATGCGAAGTGGGTATATTCATTTCTTAAATACACTAGTGGCGGTTTTAACTGGAATCTGAAAAAAAGCATTCTGGTTTTAAAATCAGAAGGGAATTCTCTTCTTTTCAGCATCAGAACTGTCACTTTTGCCCAATTCAACGCATTCAGAATGCTTTTTTGAACTTCCAGATTGCCAATTAAAAACGCCACAGGTCTGTTTAATGAATCTGTTCCGCACAGAAAAGAACAGAAAAGATCCAAAAAGTAAACGTTTGTCTGTTCCATGAGGAAAAACCTTGCCCCAACTTGCTCTACAATCTGTCATTTTGTGTCCATGAAGTTGTTCAGCTTAGTTAAGTACAATTTTTTCTGCACCTAATATTTTGGTGGTGCAGCTTTGTGAAAACTATCATATATGTCAATATTTCAAAAGCCAAATTATTTTTATTTTTTTTTCAATCAAACATTTTTTTGAAATTATCTCGATGGACGAGTTTCCAAGAAAGTAAAAATATTACTACTACGCTAAGTAAATTCTCGTCAAAATCTAATAAGCTATTCAATATTATGAAAATTTTATTCATTTGACTTGGAATATTTATTTAACAGCTGATTTTATTCTGTCAAAAAGATTAAACAGGGAGCTGATCTTTTCTGTTCTAACTTGTTCTAACAGTTTTCATTTACTTGTGCTGTTCTGTGCTGTACTGATCTGTCTTTTCTTAATTAGACAGTAACTACAAAGTACTTATAAACCTCGTAAGTAGCTGGAATTTTGGACATATTCCAGCTCTCGGTATTCTACGCATTAAATTGAATAATTCCATCATGAATCTCACGTCGCGTCGTTGGTTGCCCATAACCCATCGGTATAACCTCTTCAATGTTCAATAAAAGGGAAACAACGCCTTGATTTGATTAAGATTAGTTCAGGAACAACAATTTTATTTAATTAAATTTTCTTCAAAGAAACAACGCTAAGCTATATACAGGTATACATATTATTAACATGTAGTTTAGGTTAACAATTTTTTTTCTTGTGGAAAAAGTGGAGCAAATCTTGAAAAATCGGAGCGTCGGAGTAGATTTTTATTTTTCCCTAAAAGTGGAGCAAATTTGCTCCGATCGGAGCAAGGTTCTAACGCTTATTATTGGCTTCATGTTGAAATTATCTCAGAGAGAGAGAGAGAGAAGAGAACAGGGAGGCGTAATGGAAAATAGAAAATCCATTTAACGGAGGGCGGGGGTAAATTGGTTTTCATGAAGTTGTTATGTGATATATAATCCAATAAATAGCAGATGTTGGGCGAAATTGAAGTCGTTTATGTTCTTGCTAATGGCGAAAATGGCAAATAATAATGTTAATGATGTGAAAATAGCCTTTCCTTATTTCAGGGATATACAGTCGTTTGGATTTTGATACTTAATACATTCAGTAGACGATTATGCAACTAAACTGAAGACCAACTTCCTATATTTTGTTTTGGCTTAAGATTTCAACGATTTTTATAGTGTTTTTGCATTTAAACAGAAATACGGTTCGACAAAAAAATATCAAAAGACTATGATAAAAAAGATAAATCTTTTGTGATAATATTTCGACCCAATGACGCGCGTCCTGGTTTACGCCATCCTTCCAGCGCAAACTTCATGTGCACTGTCTTCTACCATGAATTTTCCTGCCAGGACTTCCGGCCCAGGTTCTCTTTGCTCATAACTAGGTTGAGATGGTAACATAGCGTCGAAGTTAAACATAGTTCGGACGTGCATTATACACATAGCATGGGAATCGTAGGTCACATTTTTTAAATTTCAAGTTCAGTAAATAGAATCATTTATTTGTCTTTTTTTCCTTAAAAAGCCCAATTTTCTTAATTTATTTGTTCATAAGAACCTTCTCCTAAGGAAAATACAGATATAAACAGTTGTAAACGATGTTTGTTGGGACAATAAATGGTTAGTAGAAAGTCAATAAACACTTCTTTGTGCCAATAAACTGTTTGTTGGGACAACGAATGGTTATTTGAATGTCGATAAATAGCTCTCTGTGATAGTTAACTGTTTGTTGGGACAATAAAGAGTTAATTAAAATTCAATTATTATAGTTGCTTATGCCAACAGAATGTTAAGTTCAAAGCCATCTATTTTTTTTTTAACAATTTGAAGAGTCAATTGACAATTTAGTTACTTGCGCCAAGAAACTGCTTGTTGTGACAGTAAATGTTTATTTGAAAGACAATAAACAAGTCTGCGCCAATTAACTGTTTCTTGGTACGACAAATTGTTAATTGTAAGCTTTTTGTGCAAATAAACTGTTTGTTGGGAAAGTAAATTGTTTGTTGAAAGTCAGCAAACAGTTTTTTGTGCCAATAAACTGGTTGTTGGGACAATAAAAAATTAGTGAAAATTCAACCAACAGTTTCTTGCACCAAAAAATGGTTGATTGAAAGTTGTGGAAGCGAAATCCAGATTCGCGTTATACGGCTAAAGAACGATTCTCTGTGCATGACTGTACGTCCGAAGTTGGGCTCAATGGTGAACTGATGGGCATTCCTGGAAGCGCGGGTATTACGGTGGAATATCTTAAGTGGAGGAATGTAACTGGCTATTTCACTAGAGCATATACCGTTGATGTATCGGTAAAATAGGGTGAGGCATGTGACATTAGGCCGATGTTCGAGGGCTGTAAATGACTCGACAATGGTATGATCTCCAATCATCTTGAATGCTCTTTTTGGATACTGTCCAGAAGACTTAAGTATGTCACTGGAGCACCAGCCCAGACATGACAGTTGTACTCAAGCTTAGGACGTATGTATGTTTTGTAGAGATAGCCAGATCAGAAGGGGAAACAAATTTCTTGCATCGTCTTAAGAAACCTAAACATCTTGCGGCATTTTTGGCGACATCGCATATGTGCTCATTCCATAAACGATGGTAAGTAGTGCACATACCGAGAATCTCGAGATGTTCGGTCTCATTGATGCAAGTGCCACTAATGGACAGTGGCAGGGGAGGTATATCTCGCTTTAACGATACAAGACAGCATTGAGTTTTCGAAGCATTAAACTCTACACGATTTTTAATTCCCCATTGTACAATGCTGTTTAAGTCAGAGTTTAATGAACTTATCATACTTTGCCGTTGCAGTTCCACATCCGAAGAGGAGGGATGTGAGTCTGGGAACGAATATGAGAAGCTAAGGGTACTATCGTCAGCGAAACAATGAATTGGATTAGAAGTTACAGACAAGAGATCATTATATAGAAAATGAGAAAGAGGTCGGAGACAAAACGGAGCCCTGGGGCACACCAGCATTTATATTGTGGGTTTCAGACTTGAATCCGTCCAATACAACTTGTATTGAGCGATTCGAAAGAAAGTTTCTAATCCAACGAAGAAGGGATTCATCGATACCGAAGGCACGCATTTTCGATAAAAGAGCAAGATGCCAGACTTTATCAAATGCCTTTGAAATATCAAGTGCAACAATCTTACTTTCTCCAAAACGATGTAAAGATTTGTTCCACTGCTCGGTGAGATAAACCATCAAATCACCAGTGGACCTGTTGCTGCGAAAGCCGTACTGCCGGTCATTAAGAAGCTTTCGGTCTTCGAGATATTTCTTAAGCTGATAGTTTATCAGCGTTTCCATGACCTTAGAAAGAAGGGACGTAAGTGCAATCGGACGATAATTGGAGGGAGAAGAGAATTCGCCTTTTTTTGGAATTGGCTGGACAAATGCTGTTTTCCAGCTGCTCGGAACGAGCCCAGAAGAATAGTATAGATGGAAAAGCTTACGCAAGGGTTTTGCCAGCGTGAAAGAACACCTCTTCAGAACAATAGCGGGGATACCATCCGGACCAGCGGATTTATGTATGTTGAGATCTTAAAGGACTTTCGCCACAGCACGAGTGCGGAAGAAGATTTGTCCCATGGAATCATTAACGCACTCAAGAGCAGGCGGAGTCATGACACTCTCTGGCAGCGAAGAGTTGGCGGCGAACTGCCTAGCAAAAACGTTAGCTTTCGCGAGCGAGCTAACAACTGGAGTGTCATTGTCAACGAGCGTTGGAACCGAGGAAGAAGAAGAATTCTTCATATTTTTTTACAAATGACCAAAAATTCTTACTATCTTTGGGACATTGCAGAATTGTTTGCCTTAATTTTTGGTCATGTAAAAATTTGGTTCGACGAATATGGGCATTGCAGACCTTCCTGGCTTGTTTAAACTTGTTCCGGTTTTCCTCAGTTGGGTTGGCTCTATAATACCGGAACTTTACCTCTTTTTCCCTGATAACCTCTTTACAGCTTGAATCAAACCATGGCTTTTCCTTGGGTCTGATGCTTTTAACCCTATTCATTCCCAAAATAATCATATTAGTAATCATTTCTGCGCTGGAGTCTACGTCACCATCGAGGAAGCATAGTGACCAGTTAAAGATCCGGAAAAAGTTATTGAGATCATCCCAGTTGGCTTTCTCGTATTGCCATACGGTTCTCTTCGGAGATCTTTCTCTAACTGGGTTAGCTTGACACAAATTTGCAGATATAATACTATGGTCTGACCTGCCTAGAGACGTTAATACACTGATAGTGTATTTATCAGGGTCAGACGTAAGAAACAAGTCAAGAGTATTTTTCGCTTGGCCATTAATGTCCGATATGTTTGTTGTCCGTCGCCCGGTTATTTCTTCTTTCATATTGCTATCGCCTGCTATCTAAAATGGTCAGGGTAGTAATTAACTTTCCGACATTTTACATATTTCCAAATGCATTCAAAATGTTGGCAAAAATAATGAAGCCTTTTCCTCAATATTCTTCAAAACATTTGATATTTTAGCTTTTTCAATTAAAATCAAAAGCAATCAATAAAAATGTTTACTTTAAAAATTTTATTAGATAGTGATTGATCAATCATAAAATCTGAACACAAGAGATAACCGTAAGCTATACAAAGTACAAGCGTGTCTACCAAAAGCAATTTGTCTTTTTTTTTGGAAAAATTCTAAAAACACAAACAACATTTTTAATGGACAATTTATTGGGTAAACAAAATATATGTTCGTTTGCCAAAAAATTTCACTCACAATATGAAAATAAATATTTATACCTTCCTCGGGAATTTTTCAAGTGCAATGCTACTTGCAAGGCAAAGTAAACACAATTTTACGATTGCTTCTGTTTAGATACAAGTTTCCTCCATTGCAACCTGTTGAACTATTTTCTTTTTTTTTTCAACGAAATGATAAGGAGCACGTGGGATTTCTTATCAGTCAAACAAAAATGAAACAGCACGCACGCTCATAAAACTTCTCTCGAACATAACACAACCAAAATTCTCTCGTTTTCTCGGTTGCAATGCAACTTGTCTAAGCCAAAAACAAAAAGTGCCCCACAGTTCTGCACTCCACCTAAAAGCTTTCAATATGAGATAGACCTTTTTGGCGCCATGGACGCCTTCCGTACACAACACTATTGTCGTTGGGGCTTTCTTCAATTCACTTCGACCTGGTTGTGTCCAGTCCAGTGCCGCCGCCCGTCTTCTTCGTTGTCGTCGGATAGTAACAAAGTTACCGGATAGAAGGAAATCCATTTTTAAGTTTCAGTCCGCGGTAGTCACTCGCGAAAAGATGAGGTGAATTGCGCGAATTCCTAGATTCTTAAGATTTACCTGAATTTTAGTTTGCAAATTCACAATCTAATGTGATGAATTGCATTCGTGATGATTTAATTGTTGTTTTTCGGATCGTAGTGAAATTTTCCCAATTTGAATTAGAAGTTGTTTTTATGTGATTTTTGAAGAGATGTGTCAAGATTTGAAATTCATTGAAAGTGCATTCAAGTGAACCAAATAAAGTGTGAAAACCCTACATCCAGTTTGAATTTGATTTAATTTTAAATGTCTGCATATCCTGTCAAAAATTCAACTCACAAAAATTCACTAGGGGTCTTTTTCTTAGGATAAATTGAGACGCCCAAAAATAACCCTCAAGTCGTGAAGGATAAATCGGCTAACAAGAATTTAATAATTCCTTTGAATTCTCAAGGTAAGAAGCATTCTCCATTGTCTGCTCCATTTATTTATTTAAATTAAAGCTTTAGGGAATTATTTCGAATGTCTACAAAATGTTCATCTAAATTATTGAATATTGCAGAGTTCATTATTATTATTTTGCAGGGAAATATGGAAAGGATATCATTTTTATTATTTTTAAGAAGGTTCTTATGATTTTAGGGTTCACTTGTTTTCTCCTTTTTCTTAAGTCTTATTTTTTTATTTGTTTTTGTTTTGTATTCAAAGAAAAAGTGGTTAGAAAGGAAACAATGTTTGATGTTGATGAAATATTTTTGTGAATTGAGAAATTTTTGAAATTTTCTTTGGTTTAAGGGAGGGGAAATGGTTATGGGGGATCCTTTTTGCTTAAGTGTAAGTGTGTATTTGAAAAGGGTCTTGGTGTTTTTTCCATAATTCGGTTTTCTGGAGTGGTTGCTTTGCTGATGCATATGGAAAATGATTGATTTAAAGGAAATTTTCTTGGGTCACTGGTAAGATGTATCCATTGATTCTGACAACTTTTGAGTAATATCAAACAAAAAATAAAGTTGAAGTCAATTTTTCTTGCAAAATGTTCATGTTTTAGAGTTTTTTTTTTTAAATGTTCTTAAGAATTTTGATTCCACCTTCACATTGTGGGATATGAGAGGGCTAAAATATTTTCCGTACCATTTTTTAACTTGGTAAAAATAGTTTCACAGTGCTGCTCTTTTTCCAACAAAGAATTAAAGGTCACACCTTGATTTAAAAATTCAAATATGTTAATTAAAAAATCATTGAATAGATTGGTGGTTTCAAAAATCAAATATTTTATTTGTTTATTAAAACTAGCTGACCAGACACACTGCGCCTCTCTGTGCTTTCTTGTTTCCGTATTGTCATGTAGTCGAATATAGAATAGTATATCCTTTCGGTTGTATTCGTTGTAACTTGCCATTTTTTTCCTCATTACTATCCAACGACATAAAAAAGGGAACTTTTGTATGACCGATGGTGCAGACATTTTTTTAGCAAACGCAAACGACGATAGTCAGGGAAGCTATTTAATTTGCATTTATTTTACTTTCCCAATCGTCAAAATTTCCATTAAGCTGTTCAAGTTGTCGAATTTAACATAGAATTTTTTTTGTCCTCCTAAATGTTCGGAGTTGATACTCTATCGTAGAGTAAGGTTTGGATGATTTGACACGTAAACAAACTTTTTAAAATATCTCAAAATCCAAATTCGGTTTCATGTCTTAAGGCGCATCCATACTATGCCGAATGATGCCAATCGGCCAAGCCGAATAAGTTTGGACGTCCCAATAGGAATTTGGTTCGTGCCGAACGGCAGCCCGAAGCGAACCGAATTCAAACCGAATCAAATGGATCCGATGACGGAAAGCCGAACCGATATATAAAGTGTGGACGTGCTGATGCCGAACCGACATTCGACGACAGCTCGTAAGTGCGTTTTTGCGCTGACGATAGTTGACTATAGTAGGTCCGTTCGCGTACTTCCTGCACTAAAATTCGTAGGACGAGACAATTTAAGGAGTGGGGGTAAAATTCTCTCACAGAAAAACAAAAGTACAAAAAAGTAAGCGAACGGGAAAACAACAAATTTTGCCCACATTTTAACTGTCATTTTTTTTGTATGAAAAATTGAGACTTTGAATTTGAATTTATTTATTTATTTGCTACTTTCAATCAAATTTGACACTTTTCACAAATCAGCCCAAAGAAATTTCTTGGGCAAAAATTCGTAGGTTGGGGAAATATTTTACTCTCTCGTCAGAGCTCTCTTTTACGAAAAATTACCAAATTTTTGAGTACGCGAACAGGATTTGGTTAAATTTCGTAATTTTTCGTAAAATTTGACTGTTTTAGGAGGGTACGCGAACGGACCTAGTTTTTATGTCAAAAATAAAATGGTTGATGTGTCATAGTTGAAACTGTTAGAAATAGTTGAAATCATCCCAAAACGCTTTTCAGTTAGGTTTGGTTGATCTGTCAAACAAGAAAAACAAAAAAACAAATCTTACATTTTTACATTTTTCTTTTCTTTTGATCAAAACAATTGTTGTTGCTCTATATTTCAAGAATGATCTTGATATGGTAAGATTTTGAAGACAATTGAAATGAGAACATATTTATTTACTTTTGAACAACCCACAGCCCTCCATAAGGAAATCTTCAAGCTGTACGAAGTAAGCCAGCTCCTGATATTCTCCTAATTGCGGCTCCCAGATTCGGCGAAAAACTATCAATACCAACATCTTGTTCGTGATGTTATATAAATAAACGAAAAAAGTCTCTATTCTCTGAAACTAATTAAACATTTTTTATTGCTGACAGACAAACATAAAAACAATGAATTCAATAATGTATGCCGATTTCGTCCTTCATTCATTGATTTGTGTTTCCTAATGCTTGACTTATGCGAGAGCGTCATTGAGCTTCCTCTCCGAATTGTCCTTCTCTCCTGTGATCGTGTCTACTGATATTCGACAATCATTATGCTCATGGGCAGTGGCCAGCTTATATTCCAAAACCATGTCTATGTCCCCGAGATTTTCGATGATTTTTTGTAAATTAACCGAACGCAGACGCTGACTGATTTCGCCATCTTTGGCGGCCTGCAAGTCGCCACACAGTTGGAGTTGAAATAGGGGTGTGATTGCAGTATAGCCAATTCGATTGTGAGAGAATGAAATTCTTAAAATTGGCCTCGAATTTTAAGTCACTTGGAAATGCGATCTTTACTTGGTGTGTCTCGTAGTGACTGAGGATTTTCAGTTTGACTCATGAAGCTTAAAAGTTAGTAAGGTGAACCTTATTTTCTTTATATTTTTGTAATGAAATATTTTTAATTAAAGACGAACAAGAAATCCTTTGATTGGAATTAAATACGACGAAAAATGCACGAACAGAACTTTTTTTAGATTCCAGAGTGACAGTCATTAAAAACACCATTAAACAGAAAAAAAAAACTTTGACACATGAACTATTTTCAACTCACCTCCTGAGTAGAATTGGGAATAGTTAGAAATAGTTACGATTTGACACTTTAACACTGACCCCAAAAACGACAATTGTGGTTACGAAACGTAACTATTGGCGTCCAAAAACGAAAAATAGTCAACTATAGTCAGCGCAAAAACGCACTTCGTGTGTTTTTGTTTTCCTTGTCAAAAATATTTACCGTTGAATTGTATTTTGCTTGAAGTAATTACAATACCTCAAAACTGTGCAACCATGGACTGGACTGACGAGCAATCATCAATTTATCGGGCCCGTCCGATATTGCGGGACTGGAAGACACAAAAAATATTTTGGTTCGTCACAGTCCACACTGCAAATTAATGTAGACATCATGCCAAATAAAAGTTGTCCTACCTATGGAGCATCTCATACAATATTCTGAGGGTTTGAAATAAAAAATAGCAGTATTTCTATTATTAAGGCCGTGTGCGAATTGGATGAACTGTGGCTAAAAATGGATGAATTTTTAACCACCCCTGTCATATTTTAACCTGCTCCGCAGCTAGTTTAATTTTTAACACAAATTATTCAATGCGAAATGTCAAAATTTAATCAAACGTCAAGTTTTAACCCATTTTTAACCCAATTCGCACACGGCCTAAGCAATAAAACGTGTCAAACTCGTAGGTATTTTGTATTTAGACTAAGCTTAGGCAACAGTTTCGTCTCATAAAACCCGCAAGCAAAGCTTTTCCAAAAGTTTATTTACATTCCATGTTCTTGGATATGTCAATTGCTCCTACAAAAATATTGTTAAAACCACCTTTCAATCTACGTTTGTACAAAATTCTAAGAGACCCATATAACAGCGCGCAGAAAAATAGTTTTTGTACCTTTACGTTTTATCCAAATGCAGATGCACTCTTATATTGCAATTGAAGTATTGAACGGTTAAAGAGATTACACTTACCATCAAAAAATAGATCGAGCATCTAAAAAAATAAAAACACCTCAACTTCTCACAGCTTCAAAGGCACACTGATCAGATATTTACCACTTACACTTAAAATGCTCCAAAATGAATAATTTTCAAGAAAAGGGCTAATTTCCATCTCTCCTCCATGTTAAATCATCCCGACCTTACCCTACAATTTGTGCCGAATGAGATAGGTGCTTACATCGATACAAATAACACACGAGTCACACTTTATTCAAAATTCTCACCACTGAAGGTTTTGAAAATTATCGTCACTTCCGGTAGTTAAACGACATTTTTTATAAACTTTGTTTATTTCTATAATTTTTCCAAATTTTCTATTCTAATGAATTAATAAAAAAAAAATAAAAAAATGGAACTATCTGATAGCACATGCGATTGGAGTCCACCTCCCGAGGTACCTATTGTTGAATCAGAAAGGTTTCAAATACCTTCCAGGCTGCCATCGCTAAATGATTTCATAAAAAAGGAACAAGAACAAGAAAAACAAGCTGCATCAACATCAAAAGCCGACAATGAGCAAATTGAAGAAGCAGAAGAAGAATTGCAAAGACAGCAAGAAAAAGTCATTGAAGTCATTTTATTAGAATGTCCACTTGCCGGAGATGATAACGTAGTTGAAGCTACCGAAGCTACTGAAAACTGAAGTTGCGGTTAAGATAGACAACTTTTGATAGTTAAAAAGACTTTTTCCTCAACCAATGATACTCTTGGAAGATTTGTCAATACCTCACAAGAGGCCGAATCTAGTAAAGTTTAAACAAAACCAATTTGGGCGCAAATGGGATTTGAAATTACGTCTTCGAGCGAAAAGATTAAGACAATCATCAAGTCCGTTTGCTAAGTTCTAGGATGACCAACGAAAAAGTGATACATTTTTATTATTACCTTACAGCATCCATTGAAAATAAAGAAGCAAGCCGTTGAAAATAAATTACAAAATTTCCTTGTTTCTTGAAACAATATTCTTATCTCTTAAGATTATGAGATTTGCATGAACAAAAATCAAATATTATGCTGAATATTATCAAGCTTTTGTACTTAGATAAACCATTCACCTTAATTTTTTTGTTTTATCAAATTTGCATAAAATTTTATCTCCACAATTGAAATTCAAAGTTTGAATATAACCAAAAGTAGGAGGTAGAGGTTCCTAGAAGGAAAACCATTTTCAAACAATAAAGCCCTTTTATAGCGCTGTTAAAGGCAATACAGCAGACAATATCGTTCTATCCGGATGTCAGTACTTCTCCTTGCTTCAAGGAGAAGGTGCAATCTCAAATTCTCATGTAATAAATTTCATTTAATGTCCACGAAAGTGATTTTATATCTTGTGTAACATCATAGTGAAATCAGTTGAGTTCAAAATTCTGGTCGTAAAATACATTGTGGATGTAATAGATTTTGTAATATTAATGTTAAAAATGTTCATAATTCAAAGTGTGTGCGTTGTAAGCTTCGCGTTTTAAAACATCCTTAAAAGACCAATCGACACTACACCATCTGAGTATTTTTCTTGATGTGATTGCAGATTCGCATTCGATGATTTATTAAGCACGCTACACTATGAGCTAGGAAAAACAATGTTTCTTAACTGTTGACTTTAAATCAGTTAGAGTCGTAGGTCAGTAATGTTAGCTATTGTAATTATCATTAATTTAATATTTTTGTTTTGTCTTTAAAACTGTTTAGCTTATTTTGGTTGTCTTATCTCTGGCTATGTGTTCTGCCTAGAAAAATATTTGTATCACGAGCACAAAATTTGGTTATTGCTTTTACAGTGAATAACTTGCAAAGAACTACCAAGAATATGATATTTGGAATTGGTTTATAAAGTTATAAGTTTTCCCACCCTATTCACTTAAGCCATGGTTCTTCGAATCTGTCGTGTCATTCTCTTATCACATGAAAGATGTATCACATAAATCCAACAAATCGCTGTCATCGTTATATTTTCATTAATGGATTTGACTTTACTGAATTATAATTCACATTGCATTTACGTAAGAAAATCTTTGAAAGAGCAGCAAAAATAGAGTTCTTTCCCGTGTGAGGTACGCATTCAGAATCACACCTGGAAAAGATAAGCAGTATTTTGACAATTGGTTAGTCCAGATTTAACGTGGACATAGAAACGTAAAATAGTGTACGGTTGCTTTCGCAGTCTGTGATTAAAGTTTAAGCCTGCGTGCTCAGTCTATGATTAAAGAGTAAGACTGCTTTCTCAAACTGTGATAAAAGTGTACGGCTGCTTTCTCAGACTGCGATTAAAGTGAACGATTGCTTTCTCAGTCTGTGATGAAAGTGTAAGACTGCTTTCCCAGTCTGTGATCAAAGCGAACGACTGCTTTCTCAATCCGTGATTAAAGTGTAAGACCGTTTTATCAGTCTGTGATGAAAATGTACGGCTGCTTTCTCAAACTATGATAAAAGTGTACGACTGATTTCTCAGTCGGTGATTAAAGTATATGACTGCTTTCTCAGTCTGTGATAAAAGTGTACGACTGCTTTCTCAGTCTGTGATGAAAGCGTACGTCTGCTATCTCTGTTTGTGATTCAAGTGTACGACTGCTTCATCAGTCTGTGATAAAGCTATATGACTGTTTTCTCAGTATGTGATTATAGTGTACAACTTCTGTGCTCCGTCCGTGAAAATAGTGTAGTGCTGCTATTCTATGTCTGTGATACTACAATTTTCAAAACCAAAGTTTAATGGCTTCTTTGGAAAAAAGCAAAAGTTTTGAGGTTTCTCTAAGAAACAAACTTTTACAAGATGAAACAAATTTCAGATGATAAAATTGATGTCAATGCAAACACCGTTATTTTGTGACATCAGTGAAAATATTCCTTAGAAGACTTTTCTTTGTCTCTCATCAGAATATACCTACATTTTCTACGTCAAAATATTCAGCTCTAGGATATTTTAAAAACCTGGATAAGCTGTCACAACATGGCTAACAAAATGAACACTCATGCATAAAATAAGCAAGACAATGTAAATCCTTGTCATAAACCAGTCTCATTCTGAATTCCTCCCTAGACTTAACCAGATTGAAAAACATTCATCATCTTTTCCACTATATGGCAAGCCAAAGACAACTACCAATATTTCTTATCCTCTTTAAACTCCCATAAAACTACTTGGTGAAATGCAGCACTCGCAACATAAAACCATGATACACTCACTTGCACTGCACTCCTTTTCTCAGAACACACAAAAACAAACTTCTTCATCTTTTGTCGACGTAGACGTAGCGTAGAAAATATATTCGTTAAGGTGCTCTACAAGAAAAAAGCCCCAAGGTGTCGCACCAAGTGCCATTAATATCCATCTCAGGGGACGACAAACAGTCAAAGCAAAGTCGCCGCCAGCACCACCACTGCTGCTATGCCACCGTGCGCCATACCCAAACAACATGAAACACAGCCAAGTTGGTCAAATTCCCTTCCGAGTACTTCCATAAAAGGTAAGTCAATGTGGTTGGTTGGAGAGTTTATTTTTTCCTGCCCTCTGGGACATCTGTACGAAAACCTCAAATGCTTATGTGTCTCGTGTAACTTTTCTTTTAAGCCACTTATAGATCCAGCAAGCCAGCTGCTGCAAGATAGTTGAGTCATTTGGAGCAAGCTCGATTGTAGGTTGCTCTTTCTCTAGACTGACATCACAGAGATGTCACAACCAGAAAACAAGATCATTCCGGCTCGTTACTGGAGGAATCGACTCAATGCCGCCACTGTGTCCTGTTGCTCAGTTTTTGTTGCAGACTTTTGTCTTCATTCTAATGCAACTAGTTATAACCGGCGGGCGGTGACCGGTGGCAGGCAATATAACCAATGTCCAGTACAATAATTTATGAAAGTCTTTGAGATAAATCTCTTGGACTGTCGGACGTGGTTTCCTCTTTGTTTTGTTTTTTTTTTGTCCCTGGACATGAACATTGGAAATCATAAAAAAAAGTAAGCAAAAAGATGCACGGAAGGAATGGCACTTCACTGAATCTGAAGAATCTTTTCAATGGATTTGTCGGCTTAGAGCTGCATGCTCCGGGTGGCTCTTTATCTATTCGAAGCTACTGTCTCCGTATTGTGATGTTGAATCTCAAGTTCCAGATACATCTGTTGGAAGTTCTTGTTTTTTGAGTTTTTTTTTTTCCTAACATAAGAACGTTGACAAAGCTTCCCGGATTAACAGGGGTGGCTTTGAGTTCAATTAATTGTTAAGTTTTTTTTATTAATTTCGATAACACTCTCTCAAATTATCGAAACTAGAGATGGGGCATTTTGAAATATCGAAAATCAATTCAGTTACAGCGGTGTTTTCTAAAATGAATGTTTATACATACATGAACACCGATTATCGATAAAAATATGACGAGATCATATTTTCCCATGATATTTACTGCTATCGAGTTTTCTTTAAATAAGTGGAGTACAGAAATGAGACATTAGAAATATCGATATCGATAACTCGTTGAATATGATCAAATAATACATCACAATGAGTCACTTTTTCCTTACTCAATGCAACCATCGATGTAATCTGGAAAATACGAAAACTTGTTATCGATAGCATATTTTGGTAATCGATCGCTCATAACCTGATCAAAATATAAAAGCATTCTACACATTCATTGGAAAAAATCATCAGAATGGTTTTGAACTATTACATTCCTGAATCCGTCCCTGTAAATGCAATTCAACAATCCATATCTATGTTCTATCGATTAAGGAAAAGCAATTTTTCAATTATTCAGACGCCGATGGCCGCATGCCACTGGTCTTGAATTATCTCTGTGTCTACAACTTTTCTTCTTTAAATTGTTGCAATCAGTGAAGGATCATTATCCTTAGTTGGTAAACAATGCAGCAATTTAAAGAAAACAAAAACTCAAATCCATCGCTGTCACTCTTTCATTTCTTTTATTTCTTGTATGAAAAGAGAGAGGGTGCGATTTGATGAGGACGTAGATGTCTTTCAAAACTGGTGTGAACATTTATTTAATTAAGACTCAGCCTCATCAGTGGGATTGCCTCCTAATTAATTAATTTAATTCTCTACGATTGCGGCAGCAGCCAGCGGTGGCGGTCTCAAGTAGGTTTTCTCATTCAATCGCACGCATGTATACCAGTTTTTTTTGTTCCTCTCATTTCGTCGGATTTTGCAAAGAAAACCAGATGCTTTGACGTAATTACATATTGACGAACAAGAAGTCTCAAGCACTGTGGGAAAAATGTTACAATATTGTTGATGTTCTTGTCGGAATTGCACATTCATTTATTTATTATAATTGCCTATTTGATGATTAATTACGAGCATCTTGAGTCCTACCTATTCTTGGTATTTGTGTTTTTTCAGTTCGATGGTTTCCAGGATGCCCTTATTATGATTAATAGCTTGTTGGGGAGTCTTGCAATTACACAAAATTGTTTACAAAAAATTGTAGGTCTCTCTATTGAGTCATCAGGTGGACGTTGTGGCTGTCGATGATTTTTGAAAAATTGATTGAAATTCATGGCTCTTGACGGCAGAAAAGGTGTGGTATCGTTATGGTGCAAAAATGGTCGTTGAAGTCGTATGCTAATGGGTTTTGGGAATTAGTTTTATTGCTGGAATAAGAATAATAAATTTTGTTTAAGATAATTTCGGAAAATTTATTTGCTGCCAACTACTTAAGCCTACAAGGGGAGAGCCTAAAACAGTAACCGAAATTGAATGATAAATGAAAATTAGGAAGACTATTTATTTAGAGCCTTATCATGGGTTTTTTTAAGTGGTTAAGAGTAATGAATTGGTTTTTCAATGAATGAACAATTGATAGAGAAATATTGGAGATATTTTAAGCTGTGAGAAAAATGTTGAATGTATTAAGGTTTTAAGGTTAGAAACGGTATTGATTTTGAAGGGAATCAAGCAATGAGTATTTTGTTCAAATTTTTAAAAGTGTTCTTTGCCCTGAGAATGTCCTGTAATTTAAGCCATATTCTTCTGATTCCTTTCTTGGATCCCCTAATACCACATAAGGCAAGTAAAACCTTTTGATAAATGACCCTTTACTCCTTTTGCTTTCTCAACAAATTATCAAGAAAAGACAAAATATTGGCAAAGTCCCATCCTTTCGGGGTTAGAAACAGGCAAATTTGTTATTGGATTTTATCATTAGTTATTAGCACTTTTGCAAAGTTTTAAAACTTCCAAAAACCCAATACATTTCCTTCTATTGTGACCATAGATTAAACCGAAAAGCCTGTGCAATCCTTTTCGAGGCATGCGATAGATTTAATGCTCTTCTGGTGACCTCCTGTGTTTGTCCGAAGACAGTGCTGCTGGCCCACATGCTGTTGGATGTATAAATCGATAATTTCATCCCCGATATACAAAAAAAAAAATAACAAATTCAAAAGACATCGAAGGAATGAAAATAGCAACCATAACCAGAGACATGATGAGCAATGCAGGGCACTGTCATGGTTATTTCATTCCGAATGCCATTTATAATAATAATTTCTTAGCCGATGTCCAGAATAAAACATGAGACGAAGGACAGCAAGTTTTGTTGGTTATGGGAAAAATATAAATAAGTCAAGCAGCACACAATCTCTGGAATTGGACCCCAAGGATTAATCAGCTCGTTTTCGTATATGGAAAATGTCGCATGCATTGTCATTATGAAAGGATGTGGAGGATTGGAAGGAAATTCCCTTTCCAATCTAAAATTCATTAAGTTTGTCCGAATGTCGATTGTATCTAGGTTTCAATACCACATTCGATAAACAGACTTAAATCTATTTGAAAAATATCAAAATACATTTTTCAGTTTGTTTTCTTTTTTCAAAGTTTTTGGTTGGAAGCAATTTATTTTTCCATAAAAAAAGTAATAAAAAAAACCAAAGAAAAAAGAAAAAGAACTTTTTAATAAATTGATTTATGAACTTATTTTTTGTTAGTAAAATATGAGCACCTAAAAGATTGATGCCATTGGTACGTTGATTTGCTTTTATTTGATTTCATTTGTTTTGGAACACATTTCCATTTGGAATTTATTGATCTAAGCGAAGATAAAAATTATTGTTTATTTTGTTTTTTTTATTAAGAATATCATTGTTGACTGACTTATTTTAAATGTATTTTGGTTTTGGTTGGAATTTGGTTGGAATTTTTAGAAGAAAAGTGCCATTTAGAGTCAAAAAAAATAATTTCTTACATATGGGTAGATATGTATAATTTTCCCCGTTTTAGCTACAGTTTTCACTGATGCTTTGCTCTTATTAGCGTAACATTATATAGCTTGAATCCTTCCTCGATAAATGGACTATTCAATACAAAAAAAAAGTTCAATTATATTAAGCTGTTGCTAGGATGAGCGCATTCAGCCTAAGTCCTTCCTTAATCAATGAACTACTCAACACAAAAAGAATTGTTCGATTTGATTTAGTAGTTCCTGAGATCAGCACGTTCAAACAGACAACAGAAGCCTTCAAAATGAATATTTTTTACCATTTTTTGTACATTTTTCCCTGACGCTTTGCTCCTATTGGTCGCAGCGTAATTTTATATAGCTTCAAGCCTTCTACGATAAATATACCATCTAACATAAAAATAATTCTTCAATTTGATTAAGCAGTTCCAGAGATAAGCGCGTTAAAACGCAGAAATAGTATATTTTGCCGTATTTTCCACATTTTCCACAGATTCTTCGCTCCTATTGGTCACAGCTTAATGTTAAGCCTAAAGCCTTCCTCGGTTAATGGACAATGGACTATCCAACACAAAAAGAATTATTCCATTCGAACCAGTAGTTCCAGAGATTACCGCGTTCAAACGAACAAACTCTTCAGCTTTATATATTAGTATAGAGAATAGATATAGATATAGATCAGCTGACCCGACAGACTTCGTACTGCCTCCATCGATATAAAAAAGATCTAGACTTTTGTAGACCGCTACTATACCACCCGCTACCCTCTACCCACTTTCTCATTATACCCAGTTACCAGCTACCCCACTACCCGTTACCCCTCTACCCGCTACCCCACTACCCGCTACCCAATACATAAATTTACCCAAACTTACCCAAAACAAAATTTAGAAATACAGTTTGTCCGATTCTCCACCCTAGCCGATATCCTCACAAAGATTCACGAAAATCGGTCGAGCCGTTTTGGAGGAGTTCTATTACGCACCCGATGACACGAGAATTTTATATATTAGGTACTCACTCTATATTTTATTAAACTTTCATAAGAATCGAATATAAACCGTGTTTTATTGGGAAGTTCATACTCAGTTCAGTAAAATTTTACACGGAAGACAACTACAAACGAATACTGAGTATAATTAAGTTAGGAAATGAACTCAGTAAGTTGCTAAGGATAAAATTTCGGCAATTCGACACTTGAGATTTTATTTGACATAAACTGTTTTGGCTAAATTACAAAATTGTAAAACCTTTCGAAGTAAGTATAGTGTGGCGCCATCTTGAGACTTATCTTAAAGCAAATTTTCTTACATAATTTCTATGTTGAAAAACTGCTCAAGATGGTGCTTCTTTTTTACTTGCGACATATAGAATATATGGCAAGTATTGAATTCGTAAAAAAAAAATTTGAGATGAGAGAAAAAGAGAAGTCGAAAAAAGTGGGTCCGGCGATTCCGTCTGTCTGTCTGTCGGAAAGTTTACAGGCATCTACAGGCTTAACTACTGGTCCGATTGACTTCAAATTTGAAAATTAGAGGTTTGAGCAAGAAGTAATATCCCATTTTTTTTTATTTTTGTTTTAAGATAAAAATTTAGGGTAGCCACCATACGATTTTTTTGGCCAAAAACCAAAACTTTTTTTTCACAAAAACGGCCCGAACGATTTTTTTTAAACTTCCTCGAGTTTATTTTTTTTAAACATTCATGTGTTTTATGTGAAAAAAAATGTTTGTATTGCTCCAAAACGGTACCTCCCATAGAACCGTTTTCTGTTATTAGATTTTCTCGAAAACTGAAAGTACGATCAGCGTAAGTTTTTTTTCGAAAGTACGTCTATATTGTTCAAATAATATTTTGTTTTCAATAAAATTTCAATTTTTTTTTTGGATTTTTAAAAAATTTTTTAACTTTTTTTTCAAAATTCTGTATCTCAAAAACGGATCAATTTTAAAAATCCAAATTGGAGTATAATATGTATATTTACATGGTCTTGAAAACTGCATACCCAAATTAATTTTAAGATATTTTTGAAAAATGTTATATGTAAAAAATTAATTTAAAAAAAAACGGCTCCGACGATTTTCAAAAAAAAAATTAAATAAATCAAGAATAAGGTTTGAATTTGTTCGGCATTTAAATTTTTGGAATGAAATGTATATACGAGGTACACTTCCAAATTTTAATTTTTTTAATAAATTCTAATTATTTTTATATACATATTTTTTTTTTGAGTTAAGTGTAAGCTGTAAGTAAGAGTGAAATCAGAATTGCTTAAAGTATATCTCTTATTTTAACACTACCTTTTGCAATTTAAGTAATCATAAATATTAAGTTTTAGCATGCAGGAGCAAGTTCGTACGACCCAGTCGTGCACATTTTTTTCCTTCAAAAGGTTTTGATATTTTATTCCAGTATAAGAAACTCAGTTTAATACTGAGCATAGCATTTTACTGAAATTTCAATTTCTGAGCTTACCTTAGTTCAAAATAAAACGCAGCTATAAGTTTGTTTTAACAAAGCGAAGGGATAACAGTTATTGCTAAAACACAAAAATGCTTACGCTTCGTGCGTCGTCGCATTTGTCTGCGGTACGATTAACCTGCTTCTAGTTTGCTTTGAATCTTCAGTGACATTTTTCCTCCATCATCATCACCCCCCCCCCTCCCCTCCAAAAAAAAAATTAGGTTTGTAGACTTCTTTTACAGCTTTTGGGCTGTCAAACAAAGCGAGTGTTAAGCATATTTAAAATTTGAACTTGAGCTTCCATTTGGAGTCAAATTACATTACATTAGGTCTGTTCGCTGTGAGCTCTTGCTCGCTCTAATTTCGCACTGAGCTGTTCGATTTAGCTCTTTTTTCTTCCCGGTGCATTTCCCCCGTGTTCGATGTATATTCAGTGCTCGCACCGGGAGCGCTCTGAATCGGCCCAAGTTTTCTTCGGGGCGAGAATTTCGGAGCTGTTCGGATCAGCTTTTCCTATACAACAAAGAGAAAAAAACAAAGCACTGCTAACGCCATCGATGTGTAACCAAACCCAGAGAAATTTTTCAGTTTTTTGACAGCTCCGTTAGTATGACGAGCACCAGAGCGCCCTGGGACTGGTTACATCGATCAAACCTATTAAGTCAGGCGAAGCCGAAGCTAGAACGTGTTTGTGTTTTAGCCATTAAGATAACACATAAATATCCTATTAAAGCTCAATAACCGCAACAAAATTTGGTGTGTACAATATGTTAGGTCCGCCAGTGAGTATTGTGTTCTTCAATTCATTTGGGAAATATTCGTGTTATATGTTCTCTAATTCATTTGTATCTGCTAACAGTATTTCGTAAAAGTCTACTTAAGCCTTATTTTTAGTGTAACAGCGTCAGTCGGGTCAGCTAAAAAGCTTGATTGTGCAAACATTTCCAAAATTGGTTGAGACATTTGGTAGAAATCGTTGCGTTTCTAAATCCCTTTTTCAGACAATGTTTGACAGGTTCAGTAGTAACCTGCTTGATACTTTCAAACGTAGATTCATAATTTAGCTTAAGATAAGGTAAGATCTTTCCACAAACCAACGTTTGTTGGGCCTACTATAGTAAGCTCTTTATTTCATGAGAATCGGTTCTGTCGTTCAAGAGTTGAAAGAGGGAAATCGCAAATAAGAAAACCGGGGTCCCGAAATCAAAAACTGTATACCGGAAATTGGAAACCCAAATAACAATTGCTTAAATAATAAGCAGAAAAGAATCATTATTGTTCTTGTTTTAATTTCTAAAATTCCTTTTTATCAAAATTTGGATTTAAATTTGTTTTTAATCTTCAATGCTGCATTTCCTGATTTTCCTTCTGTGAGAATAACGAGATTGACCGAATGCCAAAATAAGAAAACATACAACATCCTCTCCGAAGACACAGCAACTGTCGAATCGCAAGGTTATGTTCGTGTCTGTGTGGGAAGATTGTCCTTAAAACAGGAAAAAATACAAAAATAATCATAAACCAACAAAACAACAACTATTTCCACAGAAACAACCACAAGAAAGCATACTGTGGGTATGTTTCCCCTTTTCTTCCTTTGACACCCACAGAAAATCCTTTCCAAAACATCTTTTTCTTTGAGGTTCCTTCTGGAATCTTATTATTTTTTCTGTTTGCATGAATAAAGGTTTGCTTATATTTGGTTATTTTCCGAGCAAATGTATTCGGTTGTGAGGATAAATAAATAATTGGCATTATGTGTGTTGGGGGTTCATAAACATGATACTCTGATATGTTTTAATGAATTACGGGACGCATATGCAAGCTTTCGTTCTGTCTTATTTTTAGACAATGAGGCTTCCTTTTATCTTGTTTTGATTGAAGCTTAATTTCATAAGGATGCTGCCGTTTCTGTCATGGTTTGGATTGTAGCTATGTAGATATTCCTAAAAAGTCAATGATTAAATGATAATTGACAGATGCGACATTGTTATCCTTTTTATCATTTTGGTTAAGGCCTTCTTCTCAATTCTTCATACTATTATTCAAAGGAAAAGATGAAACTGTCATACCATTTTTCGTCACCTTTCCCTTAAGAATTTTCCCAAAAACTTGCTTTCTTCAAAGCCTTCATAACATTTCAAACTCTAACCTACCTTCCTCGCCTGAATTTGAGGCGAGTTACAGCTCAATCACAAGTTGGATCTTTTAATTAAAATTTCTTCTTCCAGCCTCACTCTTTTCTTCTTTCAAACAGGAGAAAATAAGAAATCGTTTAGATTTTCTCCTTAGACAATGAGAAAAATCCTTCATTATGTCCTTGCGATTTACGCAAGGAATAAAAGACGTCTTTTGCATTCCATTACTTAAACGTTTTAGATTCAAGCGAATTACTTCAATCCAGTTTCCAAGACCATTGCCCTCATTTCGCACATAAATAAAACAATTCTGGTCTGGATCTGGTTACCCTGGTTTAACCAGAGTCTCGAAAGGTACTTTAAATTGAAATGACAATTGCATTTGCAGCAGCCTTTACATTTTCACAGTTGTAGTTGTAGTTTGAAGAAGTTGTACTCGAGTTGCTGTCAGAGTCAGACAGTAATACAAAGCAACCGCACTACTCCTTAAGTCGCAAACTAATAAAATATAATATTCCAAGTGCTTTCTTTGGAATCTTAATGTCGGCCCCACAAGAAGCTCCATCTGCTACAGAAATTATGTACCAGTCTGCAGCACAAAACTACGACACGCTACGACAAGACACACAGACAAGAAACAACAGCAAACTTAACTAAGCAGTCAAGTAAAACATTTTGATGAGATGTCATCAAAAGTGATGAAGCAGTTATGCTGAACCAATTATGGACATCGTTTTGACAGTTGTTATCTGACTAAAAGGCGAATAACAAAAATTAAATTGAATCAACGCATCATACTGCATCCATTAGCAGTAGCATTCCGCCTTTTTGCCATCGTCTTGTCAAATGTCATTGACAGTTAATATCTCCAAGATGACGCTTGTTTTTGTAGGTAGAAAAGTGATTTCAACTGTCATGTTTTCTGTTTCTTTTTTTCTTCTTTTTGGGGACTTCTGTCAACGTTTCAATGGGGCATCTCAAAATTGAATTTAATTGAAATCTTTTGCGTGAAGATGACGTGTGTTGTTGTCGTGGTGTTGTTCATGTCGATGCCAAAAGACAAGGTGATCAATTCTTTTGTCATTTTGAGAGAGATGAAAAACCATCAAGTCTCTATCGCATCGGTGGTGAAGTGTTGATATAAAGGTGAAACGTATATTTCAATCAAGTGTACCTTTCTAGGTTGTATCAGGAGTCGATAGTAATCGACTTGAAAGTGGGGTGACGAGAGCTCGTTGACTCCGAAACGATAAAATATAATAGAGCTATAGAGGAGTTTTAGATGGGACTCGTAAAAATGACATTTGAGATATCAACATTGAAGAACTATAAAATGAGAAATGTTTTGCCGCTACCTTAAAAACTCCATATATAAGTTGATGATATTTTTGAAGTTATGGAATTTTCAAATGAACCTCGACATCAAGTGAAGTATATCCAAGTAAAATGGGGCCCTCGAATAGGTTTTCACATTGAATAAAAGTGAATAAGTCACAAAAAAGGAAGGATAAAAGGTTCAAATTCTACTAAGACCTAGAAATACACAATTCGACAAAAATATCAATTACATTTTGTGTAAGTTGACTGTCTAACAGTTTTTTTCTTTCGACAAAATTGCCTAATTAATCAAAATGAAACCATACATTATTTTCTGTCTGAAGCATATTTGGGAGAGATCAAACACAGCACGATTAACCGCAATGTCTCTATTTGTTTTGTCTATATTGTTTGCAAAAGTACAGGGTGTTACGAGTTTGCAGAAGTTTAATTTTACTGGCAACTAAAGTTCATTCAAATGTTAAATAACTTCAAAAGCCATTTGAAAATTCATTAAGAGCCATATTAGTAAAAAAAAAAAACACCTATTCCACTCTTATTCCACAGATTATAACTAACCCCTAAAAAAAAAAGAGTTAAATCATTTTGTTGTTGTTAACGGAATACTTAAGTGACGTTTATCAAAAATTCCCTTTGGGGATTTGTTTGTCAACCGGAGCAGAGATACAGTTTTTTTACATTTTTTTTTTTTCATTCCATCGTTCAACCAACCTCCACGGTGGAATTAGTTAGTATACGTCGCTTACGATAAAGTTAGTTTTATTAATAGCATCTCCTAGTCCTACTCGGGCCCATAGTTTTTATTTCATCTTTCACGGGCACTACCTCTTAAAGAACTGACAAAACTTCCAAGAGTATCATCTGTCATGAAAAAGTGCTCCTCAAGTTTGCCGTTTGGAATCGGCGTTAAATTGTAGGTCCCCTAAATTCTTCACATGCAACCAGAGAATTGTTGATGATAGTAAGAGATGTCGCTCCACTCTTTATTTATTCTTTAATAGCATCTCCCACGTATTCCCCAGAGTAAACGTTAGTCCTTCGCTATTCTGTGTATATTAATTTATGTAAAATTGTATGATTTTGGACGACTGTTTTAACAAAAAAAAATATTAAGGAAAGACTCACTAAAAAACAATTTGTATGTTTTCTTACTTCTTCTTTAAACTTCCGAAAAACTCCCTTATTTGCGCCTTATCTCTAATTTTCTATTCTTTTACAAAAGATTTTTGAAATTTCTGTGAGTTCTGAAGGAAAATAATATTTCCCTATCTCCCGATTTCAAACCAACAAATTTCTTGCGGTAGATTTGTAAGTTCTGTGAAAACTTTTTGACGTTCAAAAAAATTATATGAAGTTGTATGATTTTGGCTTCCAAGTGTTCTTTCACTTTTCAGGAAAATCACTTAATATCATCCTCACTTCTCGAAATCTCACAAAACAAAATAATAGATCTGTTTAATTTAAAAAACCAGATCAGAACAGCACAAGTGAAGGGTTTTCCAATAACAGGTGTTATTTTGAATAGCCCGGTATTTCGAGAGCTGTCACTGCAATTTTTGACATTTGACAAGTAGAAAGTTTGCCATTCATAAAATTGGAACGATACACGCTTCAACAACGCATTGAAATTATTAAAATTTACTATAAAAATGTGGAAAATTTGGCAGAGACGGTTCGTTAAACTAAAACATGTTTGGGTTGTCGTGAAGCACTATGTCGGACCGCGATACAGAAAGTGGTGGACAAATTCGAGCTGTTGGGACAAGTTAGTGATGTGAAGAATAAAACCCTCGCACGTCGCTCAACAACAACTGAGAATATTGCTACTGTAGCCCAAAGTGTTGAAGTAAAGCCAGGTTTGTCCATTCCTCGTCGTTCTTTGGAATTAGGTATTCCACAATCGTCATTACACCGTATTTTGCATAAAGACTTGGGTCTTAAGGCTTATAAATTTCAGGTAACACAAGAACTGAAGCCGGCTGATCATCAACAACGTCGTGCTAATTGGGTTCTTGAAATGCATGAAAATGATCCGGAATTTCATCGAAAAATCATCTTGACTGATGAGGCCCATTTCCATTTCCTCGGAGGCTACGTCAACAAGCAAAACTGTCGCATCTGGGGCTTGGAAAACCCAAGAGTTATTGTTGAAAAGCCTCTCCATCCTCAACGCGTGACTGTTTGGTACGGTTTATGGTCCGGCGGGGTCATTGGGCCTTACTTTTTCGAAAATGAGGCTGGAGCAACAGTTACGGTTAATGGATTGCGCTATCGAGAGATGATTAATGGTTTTTTAATGGCCGGAATTGGATGGTATTGATCTGGACAACGTTTACTTTCAACAAGACGGCGCTACGTGCACACAAGCAATGAAACCATCGATCTTTTACGGAAAAAGTTTCTGGACCGTGTTATCTCTCGAAGAGGTGATCACAATTGGCCACCGAGATCTTGTGATTTAACACCTTGCAATTTCTTCCTTTGAGGGTACGTGAAAGATAAGGTCTACGCCAACAGCCCAGTTTCGATTCAAGACCTCAAATATGGATTTCGTGAGGCAATCGAGGACATAGGGCAGCCGACTTGTGATTTGGTGATAGAAAATTTCATGAAAAGGTCCTGTAAGCGTGGTCGTGGAGGCCATTTGATGTTGTGTTCCATTATTAACGGCATACCCCCCTCTTTATAATGAAATAAACATCCGATCATTCAAATCAAAAAATGCCACACTTTTATTTGAATATCAAAATAACATCTCTTATTGGAAAATCCTTAAAGTGAAAACTCTCAGAACAAGTTAAAACAGAAAAAATCAGGTAACGGTTTTAACTTTTTGTCATTTGACACTTATTCTCACTAAGTTGGTCCACCAAAGCAGAAAAAATTGAACTAAACTGAGCTGAATTATTCCATTGAACACAAAATGTCAGATTGTACATCAGTTTGGCGCAAGGTTCTCTTCTGTTCGAGGCAGATTCATTATCATCTTCACCTAATGTTTCATTTGATGATAACACAATGTTGACACATGGTGTCATTTGTTCGAATATTTGTATGAAGGCTTAATGCGTCTTTCAATTATGCCTACTTTATGAAAACGTAATTTTCGCACTGAACACCCTGTGCTTCCTTTACGTCATCAAACATAAACACAACAATGCTGTTAATTAGTCATGATTACCATCATTTTATTGAGACTCATTATTTTTCAAGAAAATATGTTCAAAACCTTGCTTACATTTTACTTTATTATCCCGAATCCAGTTCTTTATTTTCTGGATTAATGAAAGAAAATAGCTTGTCCTTATTTCCTTAAGCTCTCCCACATAACTATAATATTCCATGTCCAAAAATTTGCGCTTAGATATGACTTTTGTGTGAGTAAATAAAGACTTGATAAAAGGTTATTTATAGAATAATCTCCAGAGTCTATAGACATTCGGTAGGCGTTTTTTTTTTTTGTTCACTTTATTTTTCTCTTTCCCAAAGTAGCCCTGAAATGCGACGAACAAAGCCGAAAGTAATTTCCAGGGATTCTCGTAAATATTTGTTTGGTTTTTTGTTTGGATTAAGGCTTTTTATGAACTCAACATATTTATGTTTACCAAAGTTGACAAGTTGGGAGTGATTTTGTTTTTTATGCTGAAACGAAAAATGATAACGAGCTGATAACGACATCTGTTGGCAGTTTGTTGATATAAACCCAACCATTAGGGTCAACGGCATTATCGGTAGTTAGACCTTTTTTAAAAAAGTGAAACTGAAGATAATTCTTTTCACTCTCTTGAGTGCTGTCCAAAGGTCTTATGTAAGATTTTTAAATTGAACGAACTTGGAAGATTCTCCGTCTCTCCCATAATAACCATTCATTTGGCTTAATTAGCACTGAATAAATTTACCTGCGAGTTGGATTCGTTGGTAATGAAGTTGTTTAACTCGCAACTTGGGGGATACGTTAAGAGGTATCTGAAAATATAAACCACAATGAACTCGTAAGACCATTCACCACTCTAGAGTGCGGACCAGTGTCGGAAGCGTTTAAATTTATTAACACCAATTCTTTATCGAGTCGAGGAGAGCTTGAAATATGTTCAACATATCTACACAGCGGGCATTGAAAGACCCAACGATGTCGAGACACGAGAGTAGATATGCCACCCAATTTGGTTGGTGCGTGATCACCCAGATACCCCACCCAAGGCATCGTTGGCACAGCATGTAACGGCGAGCAGTTTGTTGGGTTGCAAGTCATTCAGACAGCACAGTTGAACGGAGAGAAAACCATTTGTAAAAGCAAGCAAGAAAGTCAGTTTGAGTTTAACTGGATTTTGAGCATAAGGAAGACAATATGGTCCATGGGGGTCGGATCTCCAGGGATCTTGTCTTTTGCGATGTTGATATACTTCATGAACATCGATGTTGACGTATTCTTGCACGCAATTTCATTTTGAGGTGACAAATGGAGTGAGAGGCTGACTGATGTTGTTCGGTCATAATATTTATTAAGACCGCCGAGTTATGGGATATGTTGCTGGATGTTTAACTGGACAACGGTCGATGTGATTTATAGAGTCTTTTGACTTTTATGGTTGAGGAAGTGAATTGAGACTGACTTGCCTTTTTTTCTGAAATTCATTTTCTCTCGAACCACTCTAACTACAAGCAATCGGCCCAAAGGTTTTTGCTGCAGAAGTGGTTGAACATTTAAATGAAAAATATTCCCTAGCTCTCCACAAACGAAGAAGTCACTCTCCAAGTCAATTAATGCGCACAATTGCGTTCCCAATACAATCGCCCCAGCCATCAGCAATTACGTCGTACACTTTAATGAATGAAATGAAACATGTAATCGAGTTGTGCAATCTTGTATCTCGATGAAGATTCAAGAGATATCGCCATCCGAGAACGAACGAACTCTCAATGCGCCTTTCAGAATGTGCATCTCCTCTCCAATGCATTTCCGTTCGTTGAATATTTTAATCTAGGAATAGGAACGCAATGAAGTATATACCAATGACAGCTCACAACACCCAAGTTGTAAAATGTGGAGATTAGATTGCAGAACAGAAGTTGAAGGTTGATGGCTGGCAAAAAAGTCGTAGATAGATAAGTTTGACAGGCGATATGAATAAATCAACAACTTGTGTAGAACGACTCTGAGAAAACAGGCAGAAACGAGGACAAACAGAGAGCAATATTACCATAAGTCGCTCATCAATTTCCAACTTGATTGATGATAGTTTGGTTAAGTTTCATGGATGTCTAGATATTCTTTCGAAATTGTGTTGCAGATTCAAAATTCTATACTAAAATCCAACCAATTTGTTTCCATTTTATGTCATCATCACAATTTCATCGCCCAAAATCCTTCTCAAGACTTTTTATTGGCCATCAATTCATCAGGGTGTCGATTTTAATTTTCATTTTAGACGTGTTCGAGCTCAATTTTCACCACAAACATTTTCGAAAAGTGACACTTAGTTCAAAGTGCCTTGAAGAACGTTAAGTGCACTTAACGGCAGCCAGATCCATTTTCCGAAATTCGAACAGTGTTTTTGGGTACAAAATGGATATCTAACCTTGTAACGAGTATTTGCGAAGCTTTTCAATCAAAGTCTACACTCTCATTGGATCGATCAACGCGACGCACATCGTCGTCGTTTTGTAGTTTGTCGGCCAAAGTTCAACGAAAATTCAGTGCGAACTTACTTTAACGTCTGCTAAGAGGGCATGACGAATCATATCCATTCGGGATGGAGTAATCCATCAAACTCGTAAATATCACGTCAGACAGCAGGCAATTCGATTTGTTTGCCATTCAAAGAGTGAAGTGGGGATTGAGAGTGATGGATGTGCTGCGGCATCCACTCATTGAATTATTCTTTCCGCAGACTTTGAATTGACAGCGGTGAGTTTGTTTGATGGAACTCAGACAAAAAAACAACGATGAATTCTAATTGATTCAGAAGTCTACTGTGGAACAAAATATTTAATAATTTTGTACAATCCTTGATTTGTATGCATTTTGGGTTTGTTTATTACAAGCACGAGATTCGGTTTGAGCTTGAATTGAAATGCATGGTGAGTCGCAAATTAGTTTTGTAATTAAAAGTTGTAGCCTTTGCGGTGAATATTTCCAGTGGCTTGATTCGTGTTTCCTCACAGAGTCGCTTTTTGCTGAAGTACTTGGGCCACTGTCTATCGAAATACAGGCTAGTGTCAATCCTTAGCAGCTTCCTTTCGTGCAATTTACGTTTCTGCATAGTTGTCTTGAATATAGTGAACCATACTGATAGCATAAAGTTAAGCTAAGTTAGAAGCTTTTAAATCAGTACTTTAGCGGGCTTGAACAGTCCGGTTATCTTCAAGAGAGAAAAGCTAGGTTACCTTTGGCTTAGCACGGATCTGGAATGTGGGTTGAAGGAAAATAGTTGAAGTCAACCCGCATTTATCTCTGATTGAGTAGTGGATCAGTTTTGGATCTTCAGAATTAAGTTGAAAACCGGCCGTCTGTACCTTATCAAATTCAACTTGGCGGTATTGATCCGTATTCCCAACTTGGTGTAGTAAGTATTTGTGGAGACTCTCATGTCGGCTTCAACTCTCCGGACTAATATGAAGCTATAATAGATGAGATGGATGACGCACAGATGAGTGACTTATTCACTTAAGAAAGTGCTAGCAGTTCGTTGGGGATTTGGGTTCAAACCAACAGTTTCGGCCAGCCAACTCGGTTCCTAACTAGCTGCCTCCAGTTGTATCACTCCAAGATGATTTAGGTCCTCTTCCACTTGAGCAACTCGTGCTGTTCCTCTACTTCTACGTCGATCGGGAATTATGTTCCGGGCCAGAACGTTGGTGTACATACGGTCTTTATAACCATTTGAGTGGCTGGACGTTGACTCATCTACTAGTCCGTGTCGTTGTACAACTCGTAAAGCTCATCGTTGAATCTTCTTCTCCATTCTCCATCAATGCACGCGGGACCACGGATAACCCAAAGAACTTTGAAACAGCGAAACAGCTTAAGACTCTTTCATCCGATCTTGTTAGTGTCCATGCTTCTCCACCAGGAGTACTGGGATGATAAAAGTGTTGTTATCAACTCATTCTTCCGACAGTGTCTTACAGACGATTTGGTGCATGAAAGAGTCATCTGTAAAAAGCAGATGCTCGCAGTTAGATGGCAAAGGTTGCCTATAGAGGAAAGGTCAGAATTGTGAACCTTGAGGTACACCAGCCATAATGTCTCTTTTGTTGACTTGAAATTTTCGTAAATTCCTGTCTAAAAGAAAGAATAGAAAATAACAAGGTGACTGTTCACTCCAAATTGCATATCGGAGATGATCTGACGCATGTTGCAGAATCCCTTGTCACACTTCTGTGTGACAGTTTAACTGTAAGCCCTTCCTACTTAATTACATTTCTATGTCTAATTTCCGTCTTTAACTTTGCTATGAATTAATTAACTCAAAAACCGTCTCAACGCCACACTGTAATTAGGTCTGCCTAATCTCCTCCAGACATGCCAATACACAACCACATCGTATTAACATAATAATAATCCAGAACCAGCCGTTGACGTTGCTATTTCGCTATGTTTACTCTTTAATTGCTTTTTCCTTCTAATTTCCCTCATTTCCACATTCTTGAACTCAAGAAGAATTTGTCTGTTAGAATTACATTTTTCAGTCAACAAGCTCGAATGTTCCTATCTAACACTTGAACTCGCAACCCCCTCGCTTCGTCACCACCACCTGTGGCGACCGATAGGTGTGATTAAACAGATACACCTGCCCACTTCCAGCTTTTCAAATCAATTATTTCCAGATTCGAAATGAATATTCATTGATATGCGGCAAAAAGAAAAGCTGAAGTGGTCAAACCGCATCGAACGAGTCTCCAACTTTCTGATTTTATCAATTTTTCTCTCCATTCCATAAAATCCAAATAATAATAATTTTTATATTTATTTGAAATGCCGTCAGTGACATCATTAGAAATGCACAACCACAACACTTTAAGCTTCACTTAATTGAATCGTTAATGATGCATTTATTAGTTGGTCTAAGCACCTCGGTATATAGCTCTGGTTCGAACAGAGAATGATAATGGCCATTGGCCGTCATCGATTAAAACTCACCCGAGTGACCAATAATGCTCTTAACAACTCGTGGACTAGCACTTGGTTTGGTGGTACGTGAATTTCGCACACGATTGATGTAGTTCTGCAAACGCATGCATGACCGGGCTATCAATTGGAGTATTATGAGGCCAGGCGGACGCCTGGCGTTTGGCCAACAGCGAAGCACAATATTAAATTTCATACTTGTTTATAATTTTGGCAGAGTTTCGCGCAGAGTTAGCTCTGGGGCTGGGGCACCATCGCTATGGCCTTCGATGATATGGCTTTTGTTTTGCGTCATACTCTAGAGGGAGTTGCTGGTGAGTGTGATGATGATGACAGCTTTTTGGATGGAGGGAATGCGGACTTAACACTTTGTCGAGGATGCTTAAGTGTTTATAATCTGTAATGGTGTTTTTGAGGTCGTTAATTTTATTGTGGTTTAATCTCTTTTGCTTTTCTGGTTTTACTTTTAATTGCAGATCGTTTAGCATAAAAAGTGATTTTTGTTGTGTTTTGTTTTTGGCACGAGGTGATGGTCGTTTTGAATACAAAAGCGACGTAAAAGCCTTAATGAATGAACCTGTTTTAACGAGCAGCAGCTTTCGAAAGAAACGAATTTTATTTGACGATTCAGAGTTATGATTGAAGTGGATGCGGGTATTTTTTTACTTTGGCTTAAAGGTTTCGTTGTGATTTGAGGCTTTAATCCTCAGGCAAGGTTATGTTGAAGTGGTTGTCGGATATTTCCTGACACTTAAAATGTTGATAACAATACGAGTATGAGAAATAAACTCTTGACATAAGCTGAACCGCTTTGAGTTCGTGATGAACCAAGAGAGGCAACTTATTTGCTTGCTGTGGCATTACATTCCAGTCTTCGTCTCATCTATTAGGGTTCTCCAGCTGGCTCAGTTTTTTTTACCATCTCTCTAAACCTATTGTTTCCTTGTTGTTTAAATTCCACTGACACATCACTATTTCGCTTGAGACATAAGGTTTGTTCAAGGTAACCAGCCCAGGGGCCCTCAGGTGATTGTCACTACCCTGAAGGGAGCTCTCAAAAATTGAAAAATTTCTCTGGGTTTGGTTTCACATCGAACGCATAAGTAGTGCTCTGTTTTTTTTCTCTTTGTTGTATAGCAACAGCTGATTCGAACAGCTCCGAAATTCTCACACGGAAAAAACTTGGGACGATCCAGAGCGCTCCTGTTGCGAGCACTGAATACACATCGAACAGGGTGGAATTGCACCGGGCGAAAAAAGAGCGACATCGAACAGCTCAGTGCGAAATATCAGCGCAACAGAGCGACCCAGAGCGCTCATCGAATAGACCTTTAGTCTTGTATAGGCAGTGTTGCCGTCGTCATCGGAACTTGAAACATTCGATAGGTTTCAGGTTTTCTTATACACGATTTAACGACAGAATTTCAGCTCAAAATACGGTATACTGCTCCGGAAGTAAGAAAGCTAGAACTAGAACTAGATGTTCGTAAATACTTCGCCATTTTTTGAGCTGTCTGTGAAGAAGTTAAAAGATTTGACAACTAGGAGTCTGCCTAGTGCCAAAAAGGATCTTTTAGGATTGAAGATTTGGTAATTGAACTCGAAAATCAGTCTTTTTGGTGCTATCGTCCAAGCGATCTGGGATGGGTACCTATATTGCTTTATTGAGTCAGCCGTTACCGCCTTAGACAGAGAGTGTTGAATTCATATAAGCATGTCTAGGATTTCTGCAGGTTTCTGCAGGTGAAATGTGGTTTTGCAACAAGGCATTATTGTCCAGCATTCTAAATTATTGAACTATTCCAAGGAACCAACATCATCTCAGACCACTACCTCGTCGAAGCCAAGTGAGTGCTACGAATATACCGACAACAGGACGAATCAATACCTTCTCTGGTCGATTGTCAAGTAACCCGTTAAGAAGTCCTTTCCTACCAACATCAAGTATTCAAAGACAAGTGCAGCCAGAAAGCATTTAAGATGATGCATCTGCTGTGCTAGCCACCAAAATGAAATACCTGGTTTGACGAAGACTGTAGGCAGGCCCAAGCAGCCAAGCAGAGGTCATAGAAAGCTGCTCGTGAGCTCTACGAGCAGAAAAGAGGAAAGAAGAACACTGGTTTTCTCAGAAGAAAAAAGAAAGATCATGAGAAGCATCAGATCGAGGATGTTGAGAGAGCCAACAACAGGAATTAAGCTCGGAAGTTTTACCGGAAGGTAAAACAGCTGGTCAAGGTCATTGGACAAGAACCGATGCCTGCAGAGATGAACAAGTAATTGACTCACTTAGACCTCAAGGGTCCATTGTGATACCACTAATGAGGTTACTCATGGGAGAGTAATGAAATTAAACAAACCATTTTGTACTTTTGATGAAGTTAGAAAGACATTTTGTGTCTATCGTTGCCAGTTCACTGGTATTATCGAAGAAGGGATTACCGAGATATTTATTCCTTCTATTGGAGAGTGCCGGACATGTACACAGAAGGTGTTGGATTGTTTCCTCCTCCTCCTCGTCCATGCAGCTTCTACAGAAGTCGTTTGCGTAGACCCCAAGCCTCAAGGCATGTCTGCCTATGAGGCAGTGTCCTGTTATGACTCCAGTTGTAGAGCTTATATTTTGTCTGCTCAGTGAAATCAGACCTTTTGACCGTTTCAGGTCTATGCTTGGCCATATTGTTTGGTTGCTAGGCAGGTGGTACCCTGTGACCATCTAGCATTTGCTGATTCTAGAGCATATTGTTTGAGAAGATATTTGCATATGAGCAAGTGGTGTTCCTATGTTATGTTTTTGTCTAACATGAGGCAGAAGTGTTCCGTTTTTGGCGAGCTCATCGGCTTTGCAATTTCCCGGAATGTCTCTGTGGCCCGGCACCCAAATGAGGTGAATATTAAACTGTTCCGTCATCTCATTCAGAGATGATCGACAATCGTGGACTATTTGAGAGTTTGTGGAGACAGACGCGAGAGATTTGAGAGCGGCCTGGCTGTCCGAGAAGATTCGTATATCCTTGCAAGATATAACAGTGAATATCATAGTTGAATCGCAATCGATGCTGGGGATTTGGAAAGACCACTTCTGTATAATGGTGACGAAGAACGGAATCCCGCTGTCAGGCAGGAGGCTTTCATTGGACTCGCTGATGGCCAACAATTCCGTGACCTTAACCTAAGCGAAGTTAAATCGGCAATATCACGGCAGAAATCCAACAAAGCCTCTGGAGCTAATGATCTAGTTACCGAGCTGTTGAAAGCAGAAGGCGACGATCTAGATGGAAGCATGCACCAAATAGTCTGTAGAATATGGTCGGAAGAATGCATTCCCCATGAATGGAGTCTCAGTATTGTTTGTGCAATCTTACTTGAGATCCCCTTAACTTGGCAAACTACTAGAGGAATCAGTCTCCTTAACAGCTTTTATAAGATCTTCTCTTCCGTGATAAGTGAACGTCTGAAGCCTTTTGAAAACAATCTGTAGGCAAAAGAGTATCGGATTGATCAAAAAAACCTATTAATCCTTGTTAATCCTTCTATTAATGTAAGTCTGGTGAATGTATAAGGTTTGAGGAAAAGGAGTTCTTGTATAAGAAATTTCTGCTGTACACTTTCACGTTTAGTATCACTCGTGGAACATATGCAAAGTCGTCCTACGAATCTACGCGTCTGAAAGATAAAGGACTCAGATAAATCATCAGTCCCTATTCTCAAGATTCGAAAAGACCAGAAATCCTCACTTGTATAATTATGCTCTTTAAGCACCCAATATGAGTTCATATTTCAAACCATGTCCGCATTTATTTACGGCAATACATATTTTACTTTCCATTCTTCTGAGTTCTGAGATGTTGTAACCCCTCGGTTCACATAAATTAGACAAAAACATTGAACAGTCTATATCTATGCAAAAGTGCTGCTATTCATCTTCTTCCGGGTCTAGGAAAAGGTACCTATGTACCTACTTGCCTAAAATGTTTACCATTCTAATAAATTCATGGAGTTTGTTTTGTTCCATCGAAACAAAATTGCCCACACGCCATAAGTGTCAAGAAGTCACACATAGCCAAAAGTAGAAAAAAAAGTGCCAAATGACAAAAGTCAAAAGCATCACGTTCGTTCGTTTGTCGCTAGTACGACATGCGAATGCTGTGCTTAGGTGTATCTTATTTAAAAGTTCATTAACATTCAAAAACAGACAGCAAACGACAAATGCGATACACTCTTCAGAAACAACGCTGTGGCTGACGACATACTCGACGAGAACGAGGATGGAGAACGTGTGTACAGAATGACATCAACCACCTTCTCACAATTGAGAAGATGTAAGTTTCATTTGCATCTTAAAGATACTACAAATTCTAATTGAATGTCTCTCTTTCTGCTGATGTTCGTTGGCAGTTGGCAGACTGGCAGTTGCGAGAACCGAAGACACGTTCCTGGATTCACTTATCGAAAATTGTGGCACTTAATCTCATTTTAATTTGGAATAAGAAACCTATACTGTCTGTCTCTGTTGAAATGTGTGCGTTGTTGGCGAGTCTCTCGTGGGTCATACTTGCTCGCCCCCAAATAATACGCCATCGCATCGCTATGAAATCGTGGTAAGGGAAAGGTGGTTCCCAGACTGGTAATCAACCTATGTTCCATCGAAGTCTTTTCTTTCTTAATTGGTAACCTGCCAACTGCTTGGATCAGATACCTAACAGGGATCACCTCGCCCGAGTCAAATGAAACTCCACTCCTCACAGAATGTGTTCGGAGCTCTATTCCTAGAAAGATGTTGATAATCTTATATATTGGCAGCCACCGTTGTGGTTGGTCTGGTCAATACCCGTTGTTTGTCGTGCAAGTTGGCTTGGAATATGGAGGTGCATTCGAGTCGACATTGTTGTTGTCGTTGTCCGTGGAGAATAGCTTTGCAACTTATATTATTTGCATAAAGCATCAGCTGCACTCGAAACTAATAAAATGTGAGACTATCGTCTATCTTGCATAAGTTTTCGGGTTCAGGTTTGAGGTTGTAATAATTTATTGGGTAAAGAAGTCACTTGACTTGTAAGACAGTAAATTGGAATTTGATTGATCAGAGAGATTGAAAAGTGCATCGTGGGTCTTGTGAAAGGAATTTTCAGTTAAAAAAAAAAAAAACATATATTTTGAGGCGAAAATATGGTTTGGTTGTCCTCAAACAAAAGTATAATTTCCTAAGAAACAAATGTTTTCAGTTATTCTCGTGTGAGCTCCAGAATAAACACAAATAAAAGAAGTTGTCACTGTACAACAACTTATTTTTGAGGTATTTACTTTGTCGCTTGAGGACAAACGTGTGATGTATCTCCTAAATCTCAGTTTTTCCAAATTCTTTTGGGTCCACACAAACTCAAATACAAAAAGTAAATGGTAAAATGTCTCCAAGGCATGAAGATTTTATGATTTCCGGACAATTCAACACCAATGAGTTTGTATCAAACGACCCTTCTTCAACAACAATCTTCCCCCATTAGGTCTGATTCGATTTGGATAAAATGCTCAAGTAGGTTTATAAATCGCTGCTACGTTGACAAAAAGTGTGACAAGAAAACGGAAGTCGGTTGTGAGGATAATGATAAGAAAATGATTTGGTTCGATGGTGATGATGGTATACAAATGAAGTTAAGGCAAACACAAGGAATTTTCTGATCGAAAGTGATACATAATCAAATTATATTCACCAAAGTAGGTAATTGCTCAAGCAATCAGATAGAACCAAAATTAGAAATTGAAGGAGAGAAGATTGCGACAAGCCATCTCAACATCTGTGAGTCTTATTATTAGAGGCGTCTTTAATTTTTCTGTTCATGTTTGATCCCCAAAAATATATATTTACATCTTAGCTGACGGACAACATTGCTTCGAGAATATTTCAATTATTGGTGGCGGGGTATTTTTCTTCATTTTCTCAAACGATGAACAAACAATTTAACAAATGGAAAACACTTAAGAAATGTAAAAAAAAGTATGTGTTCTATTAATACATTTCCCTCGATACTTAATTGGTTTCACTTTTCCGTTCAATTTACAAGGTGTCTCAGGGAAGGTTAGTAAATATTGAATATTGGACGTTGATTCACTTGTGGTAAGCTTGCATTATTGATCGTATAAATCTTACTTGCTACTTACTAAAGTAGCCATCGTGGATACTTTCTTGCAGCTTATTCTTTTTTCACTCTATCAGAATTACAGTTTGATAGCTACATGACGTGTCAAAATCAATAGTTGATACGATGTTTCGGTTCTTGAACCATGTACTTCTGCGAAGATTATAACCGGCACCCGGTGCGATGGTTGAAAGATATATAGAGAGCCAAGTAGTTCCGGTGCATCTGCTACACAGTTATAACTTGATGTAAGAATACCAAGTCGTTGTTGTTTCGTCTATTTGACAATGTTTCCATCCGGAGAAATAATAATTGGTTTATCATAAGAGGGGACACTCAGAGGATCACTCCATAGAATATCTTTGAGGCCAAAACGAGTAAAATTTCGTTGAACAGATTCTAGCCTCTCTATGAGGTAACCAAACCTGAGAAGTGTATTCTATGTGAGCAAATTCTTTAGCAATTATATAGAGCGCTGGTGATAGTTTGGATCGCCGGACTCCTTTGACCAACATTGCAAAGGTCATTGTTTGACATATTAAACTATCTTTCTCACACCACAATGAAAAACTATTAATGAAGAAGAATGTGATCATTACTAGGAGAGATGTTTTTGTTAATCATTCATATCATCTGCGGAAGATGAGAATTTTGCTATTATGCAGACATCACGGAGCATCGTTTATAGCTAAAATAAATAGTAGAGGTCCTAGATGGCTACCCTGAGGAACTTCCGAATTAGCAAAATTTGACTTATAGATAAAATACCTGAATTTCATTTGACAAGACCTACTCTCGAGATATGAGAATATCCATGTGATGAAAAATGGAGTATATGCATTTAGTTTGAATTTTATGATGGCGTGAGAGAGTTGTTCGAAAAGTCTGCATTAGACACAGTCGACTTCCTGACCACATTCCAAAGTTTTAACACATTGATTTATAAAAACAAGAAGATTTGAAACACTAGACCATTTCTACATGAAACAATGCTGTTTGGTGACAGATGATATAAAATGCCAAACTGTAGCATATAACTTTTTCAAACACCTTGGGAATGCAGTAAAGCTTAGATATATAAAAAAAAAATAGAGTGGCGCGACAGCTCTTGAAGAGCCAAGGCCTAAGTGGCTTACTCTAATCAACAATTCTCTAGGTGCGTGTGAAGAATTGAGAGGACCTACAATTTTACGCCGATTCCGAACGGCAAAGTTGAGAAGCACTTTTTTCATGACAGATGATACTCTTGGAAGTTTTGTCAGTTCTTCGCAAGAGGCAGTGTCCGTGAAAGATGAAATAAAAACTTTGGGCCCGAGTAGGATTCGAACCCACGACGTTCCGCTTAGCAGCCAACGCACCTAACCACTAAGCTACGGACACTACAGTAAAGCTTAGATATTGGTTTATAATTGGCGATATTGGCCTTACCTCTCTTTCTATAGACTGATGCGTTATTTCAAATTGATGGAAATGTTTCTAATTTCAAAGACAATCCGAAAATATTACAGAGTAGAGGTTCTAACACAGACTTACTCCTTTTTAAAATAACAGGTGGAACACCGTGTGGATAATTTCATCAGCCTCTACTCAGATGTTGTTAAACAATACTTATGGACAGCCACGTAAATATTGAGAAAATCTTTAATACACAACAGGCGAAGAATCGATGAAAGATTTGCTGAAATATTTGCGAATCTTTCACAAATCACAAATTTCAGAAGTAAAGTTGAGGACTACATTATTGCTAGTTAAATTCATTGGATAAACATACATTGTTCTTCTGCTGCTACTTGGAATGACTAGCGCGTGCTACCAAACAAGAAGTGCTTTGTGAAGTGGTTTCTTTGGCATAGCACCAAACGTAGGAAAACAATTTTAAAAACTCACCCAATTCCTACTGAACAAACAAACAATTTACCGAATCAAAACTGAAACCAATAACAGTTCCTTCCTTTCATGACAATTTAATCCGATTTAGTCCCTAAAATTAATGAGAAATAGGATGTTGACATCTCCTTCCTTTTTTCTCTTTCTAACAACCCAAATAGTGATTCACTTTTTGCTTTTTAAAAATTTTACCTGATTGCAGTGATTTAAGGCTACTTCAAATGATGAGAATCATGGAGAACGAAGCAAATAAGTGCTTCGTCAGCAGCAATCGATTTTTTTGTCAAACTCTAATGTTTCAAATTTAACGTGTTGGAGAGAGGAGGTTTGGAGTAATTTGTGAATATATAAAGAACATGCTATTTACAAAACAAAAAAAAATATTATGTGAATAGCTATGAATGAAAATATTATTTATAAGACTCAACGTTATTAGTGGCAGCAGAGATTCTGTGCTATCAAGGACTTCACAAGCAGATCGCTATTGAAGAGGCCAAAAAAAGATTTGATTGGAAGATAAAGTGCCTGTTTTACAGGATTCTAATTTGGACAATTTTATGCTTGACCAGATTGAGTGATAGGAAAATGTTCGTAACTAGTTTCTTCCAATAAGAATACGTTTTGGTCGCAAAGATCAAGCCATGGTGTCCACAGATCGAGGACGCTTTTTAATTGACAAACATTTTTACTCAGAAGAAAAGTCGATTTTAAATTTCCTTAAATTCCAATTTAAATACATAAAAGAGAATCTCGTGTCGGTATGTTGATCTTATGAACAAAAACAATCAAATTTAAAATGCGTACAATCACGTCTTCCATATCTCTATCAAATTGGCTCAAACCACTGAAGCGTGCAATTTAAATTTTCAATTCAATTTTGTCATTTCTTAACATTTTGAATAATAAATGCGACTTGATTACAGGTATTTGCCATCGATTGAGGTTAAAACTTCACGCAACACTTCCCCAATAAAAATTATTAACCCCAACCGCAAATAATCCTTTTGTATTTCTAAAAGTCATGTGGGAGCAGGTAGGAGTTTTATTGATGGATTACTATCGCTCTACGTGATGCAACAGTAATACACACTCTCGGGGAAAAAAGAGGACATCGCAATTAGATTCAATTTAAATTTAATTTACCTGTGCCATCGTACGAGTACAAACAGCACACTCCAAATCACATTTCGTCGCGTGCTCTCTGCAGGTGATGGCTGTGCGGATATCCTGCTGGAGTTTTGCACGCGATAAAGTGCCTTCCCCAGTCATCACCGTCGGTCGGTCGTCAGTCCGATCGAGTATATTTTATATTCTGTTTAAAATTTCAGTCATGTTTTGTTGACCCTACCACCCATGGAGAAAGGTTTATATTCCAACATAGTCATACTCGCAATAAACATTACACCTTGTCGGAACGAAGCAGTACCTTACTCAAGCTTGGATTTGCTTTCGGGCAGCATTTTAACGAGTTCTATGAAACACGCTTTCTGAGTGCCTTTATTGCTTGGCCTTTTCCAGAATGCAAATAACTTCCAACGAAGGTTTATTATACAAGAATTCAGTTCTTCGCTGCTCAGTATATTGGAGAGGGGTCTCATTCAAAACAAACCCAAGAACGTGCTTCCCCGAATTATTAAGGAACTCGGCAAATTTGTAAACGAAGCGATAAAGCGAATTCATATTCAGCAATTTTTTGTTGGTGAAATGAGTCCAGACTCAGCGGACCGTCCCTTCCTGGCCCCAAACCAACCCCATTATATGTAAATTACAACTCCAGATGGTTTATGGTGTTTTCGTGTATGAATTACAAAGCTCTTTTGCATTCAACTAAACTCTCGGTCGTTTTCATGAATGTGCGATGTAAAATTCCAGGCCAGTGTGATAAGAGCCAGTGAGAGCAAAATGGATCCATATAGATACACAAGAGTGTTCATTAGGTTAGACGAGTTCCAATGTACTTGTAGATTGCAGTTTGTTATCATCTTTTGATGATGTTTACATTGCCAATGTGTGACAAAAATAAATCAACCTAGTTCTTTATTTTTGCAATATTTATGATGAGTTTTCTTCTCCGCACACAGACTAAGGTCTATCATCTGTCATCGGTCTGTCGTCTGTCGTCCATCGTCGTTGTCGTAGTAGTTGGTTTGAGATTGCACTATTGCAGATGCAAGGTTACACTGAGACTGCATAGTGTCGTTTGTAACCAAAACACAATGTTGTTTGGTTTGTTGGCACGAAAGTAAATTTACACAGAAATAAAAATGCTATCTCCGAGAGAAATTTACAATTTTCCTTGCGTCTTTGAATATTTTATCAAAATGGAATGAAACCTTGGATGAAAGGTTGAGCATTTACAATTTTCTCAAAACGATACTTCACATCAGCAAATAGTTTTAGAACTCACAACCTTGATTCATAACCGTTCAATCTTACAATCAATCGCCATTTCAATTCATTTTCCTGATTTGCTAATCCTGTTCACTCGGATACATGAGAAACTATTACTTGGAATTGGAATAAAAAAAAGAAAAACTAATCCATCACTCGATTCCCAATGTCGCATCCTTGTAATTTTCTCATAAACCGGTGACTTATGATAAGGAATGCAATTTTCTCCTGTTTCCATCAATTTAACGACATCCTTATGTGGATCGAGTTCCAAAAACAAGAATAACAAACGAAATCGAAAACTGTCATCTGATGATTGTTTGCATTTTCATCATGAATCTTTTCCTATCGTTACAAAGCTTCCGCAACGCACAACGACTACGTTGCGTCGTCGTCGAAAAATCGTGACATTCATGATTTTCAAGGAATCTTTCTACCACAGCGTAAAATTGTGTGTACCTATGCGAGTTACTCAGGATAAGATTGAAAATACACACAAAATAAATTCCTTTCAAGTGAACGACTGGCTTTGATGTGAACTCAGCTGAAATAAATACCTTCGAATTAACTTCTAAGCTTGAAAATATTGGAAAATTGATTCTTGCCTCTGGAAAATTGAAAAATTGGTTAAGAGTTAATTTTTATAATCAGAAAGAATGTGCGCTCCTTTCTGTCAGAAATTCCTCTTTGAAAATTAAATCTTTCAGCTTTTATGCAAGCTCAACACGACGACAAGGTCTATTATATAACATTGGTCCAGGGAATCTTAGTTTAAACTTTAAAGTGTTTACTTTTGGAAGTTTAATTGAATTTAATTTATAAGCCAACATTTTTGGAAGCTAGAAACACATCCTGTTAATACAAAACTTATTTTACATTCGTGACTTTCTGTTAACTCTCTCCCTCCTCTTTTTTGCTCGGGCAGTGGAAAATATTCGGCTGGAGGGCTTTTCAACTTAGAAATTTGTCTTCTTGGTGTTTTTGAAATGTACAACAAAATTTTAAGTTTTCAGTTTTGTAAGAAAAGTTTTTCATGCTAGAAAATTATGAAAGAATGAGAGCTCAACGTGGTTCTTAGTTTGTCACAGAATTGTGGGACTAAGCCATTTCCGGTACGAAAAACACAATTTTTCAGAGGAAAAAAGCAGATTTTACAGCAAAAAACTTTTCATCTATTCGCTTGTTTGATGGAAAGTGTGCGAATGTACCTTCAGAGAACAAAATCTAAGCAAACAAATAGAAAACTGCTCAGGGAAAAAAGAAGGTACACAACCAATAGTGTTTTAAAATCTTAGTTTGAAACAAGAATGAATTCTTTGGGGTGTTAACTTTGAGATTTTGTCACCGAAAAACAAATAATAATAAGAACACAGACAGTTCAAGAAATTTATGGAAAATAAATCATCAAAGCTGACATCAAGCAGACCGAGAAACACAAGATGTTAACAACCAGGAAACGGTCAGTTAAGACCCAGCTCAAGGGTCAAGAAAATGTGGAAGAAGCCATGCAAAAGGCAAAAAAACGAGAGCCCACTTGACTGACATACCTGCGGAAGTCTGCAGACTTGTAAGCAGGCATGGCAGAAAGAATGCATGTATTCCAAGCCTTAAGTGTCTCATATCAACCAAGAACTGTACGAGCTGTACAGAGACATTGACCTAGCCAGAAAAGTAAAGGTCCAACGAGTTAGATGGAAGGCTCGTAGAGTCTTCGAATACAACCCGAAAGGACGTCGCAAAACAGGAAGACCGCGACTCCGGTGGAGCACGCGGGTGGTAGAGGGCCAACTTGGCGTGCGAAACTGGATACAGCTCGCCAGGTACCGAGCTGGCTGGAGAAGTTTGTTGGGTGAGACCCTGGTCCGACCTGGACTGTAGCGCCACCATAAGTAAGTAAGTTAGTGTCTCATACGTTGTGAATCTATGAACTTAAATAATTTATTTGTTGAAAGATTCATGTGAGCTTATTTTCTGTTACTAAAACTTTTATCAAGGCAATAAATAAAAATCGATTTAAAACGTCTCGATTACAGTTCTGCCGTGAAGTCTTTCTGCTGAAATACTCTCAGTTTTATCGTTTTGAAGATAACGTCTCTGCATCAATTTCGTATTCGTTTGAAATGACGTCAAGCAGAACACGAAAAGGTTTCGGAAGAATTTTTTAGCAGTATTGCCATCATTCGTGTTTCCCGCAATTTGTCTTGGCATGTCTACTAAGAGCTCCATTCTTTCCCGAAATTGAGACTGTATTTGTTTTCGAGTCAATTAGTTCCTTAATTTTAGTTTGTTTGACTAGAGGAGCACACTGTTCAAATAGTTGTTTTGGTCGTCTACGAATTACACTTGCACTGCTTGTAGGAGGAGCATCTTCAATAAAGTCTACAGGCAGCTGAACATCTTCTTTCAACTAAGCTTCGTTAAATTTTGAAGTGTTTTTTTTTTTTTTTATAAAATACACAGTTATAGTTTCGCGCGAAAAAACGCCCATTTTAGGATGAAAAATAATATGGCCTTAAATTGTATTCCAATACGAACTAATAATTTCGGAATAAATTTCTAAAATCTAAAAATCTGCTAAATCTCGAGAACAAAATATGATACTGAATATTTCTTTTTCCAGTTAATCCCGCAAGGCAAAATTTTCAGGAATTTTAGTTAACAGGCATTCAACATAAACCAATCAAAAACTGCAGACACAAATTCCTTTGTTTTCGACCACATAACAAAAAGTTCGGTAGTAGTAAATGTGGCGAAGAATAACCTAAGCAAAACGTTGCATATTGAATTTCATTCCTTAGCGACGAGTCCTTAAGGAAGAGTTTGAGAATAAAACTTAAATGGAACACTTCCAAAAGAAAAACTGCTCGGTTGTTATTTTGTCCTGTACGTAAAGAGGGCAGGAATTATACTTCAGTAAGTACTCAATGACGACGACCGACGACGAACCAAACACGGCCGTCATACAGGAGCTTTTCATCGGACACGATGATAGCCAACAATTCCGTGAACCCGACCTAGAAGAAGTGAAAACCGAAATATCACGGCTGAAATCCAACAAAGCCGCTGGAGCAGATGGTCTAGCTGCTGAGTTGTTCAAAGCAGCAGGCGACGAGCTAGATAAGAGCATGCACCAAATCATCTGTAAGATATGGTCAGAGGAATGCATGTCCGATGAATGGAACCTCAGCATTGTTTGCCCGATCCTGAAAAAGGGAGATCCTCTAAACTGCGCCAACTACAGAGGAATAAGTCTACTAAACATCGCCTACAAGATCCTCTGCCGTAATATGTGAACGTCTGAAGCCTTTCGTCAACAATTTGATTGGTCCTTATCAATGTGGCTTCAGGCCAGGAAAGTCAACCATCGACCAAATTTTCACGTTGCGGCAGATCCTGGAATAAACCTATGAACTCTTAATCCATACCCGCCACCTCTTCATTGATTTTAAGGCCACGTATGACAGCATCTACAGAGACCAACTGTATAAAGCTATGTCTAGTTTTGGCATCCCTGGCCAAGCCAGTTAGCTTGTGCAAAATGACGATGGAGAACTCACGCTGCTCCATCAAGGTTGGCTACGAGCTTACGGAATCTTTCGACGTCAAAAAATGATTCAGACAAGACGATGCACTGTCATGCGATTTCTTTAACATCATTCTTGAGAAGATAGAGCAGAATTCCAACGTCAACACCAGAGGCGTACGCCGATGATATTGATATAATGGAAAGAACACAGGGTGATGTCAATTGCGCCTTTGTGAGAATTGGGACAGAAGCGGCAAAAATGGGTTTAGTGGTAAATGAGGGAAAAACGAAGTATATGCTGTCTTCGAGGAAGGACACCCAACACCGACGGCTCGGACTGAACATCACAATAGACACATACAACTTCGAGGTAGTAAAGGAGTTTGTCTACCTAGGCTCCGCTATAAACACGGGCAATAACACCAGCACCGAGATCAGACGAAGAATAACTCTTGCTAATCGCTTTTTCTTTACGCTAAAAAAGCAATCGAGTGGAAAAGCCCTCTCTCGCGCAACTAAGGTAAAACTGTGAACACCCTCATTATCCCAGTCCTCCTGTATGGTGCAGAAGCATGGACCTTGACAAAATCGGATGAAAGTGCATTAGGCTGTTTCGAGAGGAAAGTTGTTCAGGTCATCTTTTGCCCCGTGTGCATTGAAGGGGAATGGCGAAGAAGATATAACAGCGAACTTTACGGGTTGTGTAACGACGTGGACCTAGCCAGAAGGGTCAAGGTATAGGGACGCAGATGGTTCGGTCATTAAGAGCGGATTGACACCAATGCTCTGGCCCGGAAAGCCTTCGACACTGTTCCCTGGGGACGTAGGAGGAGAGGAAGACCCCGACACAGGTGGTGCACTCAAGTGGAAGAGGACCTCAATCAACTTGGAGTGCAAAACTGGAGACAACTAGCTAAGGACCGAGCTAGCTGGTGGAGACTGTTGATTGAGGCCCAAGTCCACAACGGACTGTAGCCCCGCCTTAAGTAAGTAAGTAAGTAAGTACTCAATGACTTGGACAAGCTTTCATTAAGTTCGAAGATTTTTGCTGGAGAGGTACAAAGAAAATTATTCTTGATAATCAAATAAACTCTTAGTAATTCAACAAACATCTTCAAAGGGCTGAAAAGGTATTTTCTTAAGCCAAAATAAAATAACGTTTCAAACAATTTTCTTGACGAAGCAAAGTCAAGCACCAGATGTTAATAATTGTAAAGCTTCTTGCACAACATTTCTGATGACGAACCCTACTTCTTTTTCCAGAGCCGATGAACCAGTAATTTCAGTTTTGCAGGTTCAGCTTAGCCTTCCTATGGGTAGGTATAGGTACACTTTCAAAACATTAAATTTAAATTTGTATTCAACTGAAAAGTTCTCCAACCTGTTATTTCCATCCTTTTAAAAACGCCAATCAACTGCCAAACCCTGAGAACCCAACAATCAAAAGCGCACCGTTTCAAGCAGACAATTATTCTGTCGACAAAATTCGTAGGAAGTCTCGAGAATTCAACTAACCGTCTTCACATGATTTCACTGCATTCAGTTTTGAACTGCAATCTTAAAAATTCAAAGTAGACAAGCGATGGAGGGTGCAACAGCAACTACCATGGTTCCAGGATCAACAAGATTTTGCTACATATGAGAATTTATTGTTGGATTTAACTTGACCCACATACACAAATACTTGAATGTTCAAATGATACTTTGTATCAGAAACATCTCATTTTAAAACCTTTCCATTGGTAGATTAAATTTCTATAATATTCGAGCACCTCTTGCACAAGTAATCCAATCAAATTGCCAACGCTTACATAAACTGTGCAAAAAAGTAGTGCCATTTGTTGAGTACCAATTTCAAGTAACTTCTGCTTCTGGAAATAAAAAACTCTTACAAATGGGTTGCTTCATACCTGAACCTGATTCAATCATGAAACGATTTTGAATAGTCCCAAAATAGACGAAAAAATATAAACAAAAAGTGTTTATTGGATGAAAGATAAACGCTATACAATTGTTCGCTAAATGAAACCAAAATCTCTTATTTATGTTTTCAATGAATTCAAGCGACGCACGACGACGACAATGACGACACGACATGACCGATGTTAAAAATTTGTTAACATCTTTTTTTCAACTTTCTGCAGATGATAAAAAATAATGAATAGCTTTTAGTCATTCAACCACTGGAACTGACTTGAAAATACAAATTACTTGAAGTGGTATATTTTTGTTTTGTGTAAATACAAATTTATAATGGATTCAAATTTATGTGAAAATCACACAACAGCGAGGGATCGGACAGGGGTCGTGCATTTTTATCAGTTTGTTGTCTTGTAAACAAATGAACACAACTTTCGTGCTTGCATAATTTCTTATTCTTTTTCTTACACACCGAATCGTTGGATTAGGTCTACTTTACTGTTGCAAAAGGATGAACATTCAATGTATACGCTCCTTGTTTGTTTCGAAACAACATTTTGCTGGAAGTTATTAATTGTTGGAGTCATCTGGAAGTTATTTGACTTTTGGCAAGAAATGTTACAAAAACAAAACTTAATGTGAGAGGAATAACTTTTCTCCCAATTGGCAGATATTTATCGCAAGGAAGTTTGAATTTGATTTGATTGGATGTTTGCATGACTAAGAATAAATAACTCAATATTGATCCGAGGGAAATTCTGATAATATTATGTCGAAGATAATTCACTTGGGGACTGAATGGAGAACAAGAAAAGTAACAAAAGTTTTTCTTTTCTTAATTCAAAACTTGTTTGTGGAAAGAAAGGAAATGCCATTTGTTTGACCACATAATGACCACCTGTTCCTTTTTGATAGCTTGTTACCGACAAAACTTTTTTGACAAAAAAAAGTAAGTAATCCTATAAGAAAGATATGAAATGACTTGAATAGGTGTTTTGTGGGATGCGATTGATGTCAGAACGATGAATTCTCGATGAACCTATTCACAACAAGTCTCCTGTTCACAGTAAAACCTGCGTAATCAATGTTGAAGTAATTTGAGGAATGAGGAATGACCAGCGTTGCCAAAATGTGCCCGATCGGTTTTTTTTATTTTGGCCCATGGCTCGGGGCCAACATGAAATGGCCCGCACATCATATTTTTTTTCTTTTTTTCTGAATCAAAATATGCTAAAAAACACAACCTTTTAATTCCATCAACAAAATAATCAATGTGTTTCCTCCATAAACAAATTCCCAAAATGACACTGAACTCATTCATTCAGACTGACGTTTTCTTTCATTTTTTTCGGCCAATTGTCACTTTTTTTTTCTTTACTTAGTACGTATCTCGACTGTTTGTTTTTTCACTGTAATACGTTTACTGTTATCGGTTTTATGAAACCGGTAACTAAAAGATTTGTAGATGCCATGAGGGCGTGATGAAGATTAATCTGAACTAATCGCGGCATTGCTATTTTTAGGCAAATCAACCTCCACTACTGTCTTATAGGCATTTTCATCGTCTGAGGAGGAATGAAGCTCAGAGTGATGCCTAGAGTAGTCTTCAGTTTCCATGTCGGAATCACTGTAGATTGTGAGATCAGCTTCCACGTCGGATGGCTTGTTACTCTTATTTAAGTCTGAGAAGGTCGATGGTTCCACAAATGGTGTTACATCGACATCCAAATTGGTGTTCTTTGAAACGTTTCTTTCCGCTAAATAGGCCCCTAGAGGGGTTGCATTTAGCGAATCTTAGCCTTTCTTGTAAATACAGACCATGGTTTCGTCGAAACCGTACTTAACTACGCCTTTGTTTACGAGCCAGTGATTCCCTATTGATCACCAGAGAGCTGATCTATAGCGACCCACTGTCTCCTTCTCTACTTTTGGTTCGGATATCGGATTACTCATTTTTATCAGTTTCATGATCATATCTGAACAGTTGTGTAGAGCAGGGATCATTATGCGTACTCTTGGTCGACAAGGAATATTCTCCCTTGTAGCAACGTCGAGCTTGGCATTGGCACCTGACCAGACTTCTTACAAGGCATTGACAGCAGTCCTGTACAAAGCGAAATATCTCTGATCTCCACAGGCGATGAGTTTGACACGATTTTGGTCCCATTCTGCATTGGCTGTGTCTTGGAGGGGCCCCGGATTCTTCTTGACCCCTTAACATTTTTTTCTTCGGGTCAACGCTGATGAGAATATTCCCAAGGAAAAAATGAATGGACAGCCGCAGCTCTATTAAAAGTGCTTTCCCCTCAAAAATATTGTGGTATGCGAATGCAAAAACCTCAAGCGTTTCTTCAAGCACGATGTGTACTCTACCGAAGCGAAGCAGAAACTGATTTTCGATTTCGAAAACACCTTCTCTTATGAATTTTCCAGTCGGTGCTGAGTGTGAATTATGTTACACATAAAGAATAGGTTTTAGTGTTGTTCCATTATATTTTTATCAACAGTATTGTAGTTTTCGATATTGCATTCCCTTTTGTTGTTCTCGGCAGCTTCCAGAGCTAGGCCGCCGCAGGTTATTTATTTTTCGAGTATGCGATTTGACAACCCATTTGAAGGGCGTTCATATTACCTTAGGGAAGAGTTCAACATTGTAAAGCTTATCGACAAGTTTTAATGAAAAATAAAAATCGGAGCGTCGGAGTAGTTTTATTTTTCCTCAAGAGTAAGGAAATAATTATACCTTTGGGTTTGTTTGAACGCTTCCAATGAAAAAAGCTTTCAAGAAAATCACGACTCATTGGGAGTTTCATCCAGCACTAAGCATTGAAATGTTAAAAAAAAGGATTCAAGACATTGTAACACTGATAAAAGTTTTTTCTCAAGAAGTAAAAGTAACCCTATGAAAGAATTTTTAATTTAACTTCAACGGGCGAGAATTGTGATAGTCATTATCTTCAAGGTTGAAAGGGACACTCGACACTGGTCGTCGCTGTCATATCCATCCCTTCGGCATTTGGGAAAGTTAATTAAAAATATTGATTGGTTTCTCTGTTTACAACAATCTGATTGTATTTATTTATACTGGCCACAATCTTTCTGGTTAACCATCACTGTCATTAAAATTTATTTCTCCGATAAGCAACGACGACTTTTTCATGGCCGCAAACACTCTGGATGTTGTAACATAGGCTGAGATAGTCGATTAATTTGGCAATAAACTGACCAAATTAGAAATCTAAGACAAGAGATTTTATTCGTTGAAAAAGAACTCCATCTTCCGCATTTTTGTCATTCTCCAGTTAGTCATGTTGTGTAACAAATTTGGTTTCATTTTTCAATTTCAAGAAACCAACGTTTTAAATCAAATCTGACATCCGTTGCGACTCGAAACAGTCCCAACTGGACCATTGCCGCCAGCCATCTTTAACTACCTACTTAATCTGCATCATTTACTGTAGCGTTGACGTCAGTTCGTTTACGCTTTTCAATCACATAATTTATTTCCACAACACGCACACACCAGGCTCCAGGCAAAGCGCCTATCCCCCAGAGAGAAGGTTTTGAATTTCTGAATCAATATAATATCACAAGCTCTTCTGTCTTATTCGGTAAGGATTGCCCCCAAAGGCAATTGAAATTGAAGCAGCTGACTCTATAAATGTCATTTCTGGTGGATTGCAATGGAATTTGCATTTCGAAATGCTGATTTTTTCTTATCCCCCTGAAAGAATGATGAATGCGTTTGCTTATGTCCATCAAGCACACCATCATCATGAGAATCCACAAGAGGATCTTTTTCAATTAGCGAATGAGGAATCATTAATCTCATTTATTTATGTGTGACTGAGTGTTGTGTTCCGTTGTGGCATTTGCATATTTTTATTTGATATCGTTGAACTTGAGGCGAACGAGCCGGTTGAAAACTTGTTCCTTAATTACCTTCATTCGATGACTGCAAAAGGTGTGTAAGTTGCTGCGAATATGTGTGGATGTGCCGCTGGACTGAGGCACGTTTTTCTGCGGACACTCGTTATCCGGTGTTCTCAACTAATAGTTGATTAATTTCTTACATCGTGATTAAGAGTGTTATCGATGGTGTGGAAATTGTTGCTGTTAGTTGGAAGTGTGGGTCGATATGATCTCAAAAGTTATCTCCAACTGCCAAATGACCGAAATCGCAAATGTGTTTTACAAAACAGAAATAGTTAATGACTTGATATCGGCTTGCAGGCGCGAAGCAAAGGCATCTTGTTGTAGTTAAAGGCTCAAATGAAATCTAATATAATGAATTGATTCGTGGAAATGTTTGTACAGACTAATTTAACTTTAATTGATGTACGATTAGGTTGAAATATAAATTATTCAGAGAATTGTTGTTGGTTGTGTTTTCATCATAAGTCGTTTGGGAGCAGCTTTTTGGAAGAACGGTGGAGGTAGGTACATTGCTCAGGGGGAATTTCGATCTAGTATTTCTTAGCTTCAGTATGCGAATTCAATAATTATTTTGAACTCTGATTTACCTTTCGTTCAATTTTATTTAGGAAATTTAATTTTGGTAGTCGTGACTAGTTTCTTAATTACTGTTTTGTATAATACAAAGTACAAAAAGTAAAATTTTATGAGGATAAACATCAATTTTGTTTTTAGGGCACTCGGGCGTATACGTAATATTTGTCTATCCTCAAATTTTGGCCTTTCGAGATATGTTCTCCAAATTTCACTAACAAAACTTAAAACCCGGTAAAATGTTGTTGGCCAGCGTTACCACTTTACTCCTTTCCCAGACCTGCTTCGATTTTTGAAAATCTACTTCCTACCTTGCCAAATTTTGTACAAAAAAATTTTTTTTTAAACCCATCGAATGTTACAGGAAAATAAAGGACTAGTTGAACTTTTTTCATCGAATTGGGTTTAAAGTGCTTTGAAGGCCTGGTAGCCGAAATATTAAAATGTTGATTACTCGCCAACATTTCACCACAATTTCAAATCGATATTGCTCAAAATTGTTCCTTGAAAACAGTCATACGATTGTACATCAAATAAAGGCTAAAACAAGTATTCTATCTGCAATTGAAAGCGAATCTGTTTTTCAGCACTCGGCTATATGGTTATTGGCAAAAACCAACTTCTTACGATTTCTTCCTTGAAAGTAACTTTCAAAAACTATCTTTAAGCTGTGGTTACCTAGTTGTGATCCCAATAACGTAAATTGAAAAAATCTCTACTGGGTAAGCTAGTTTTCTAGTATACTAACGATTTTTCTTGAGTTAAGTAGTGTATTTGTCTATATCTCTCTATGCGACACTATATCCTCGATATAGTGTCGCATAGAGAATACATTATTTTAAAATATACTTCCCTTTTTCTCAATCTTCTATGTTTTTTCCTAAAATCTAGTTCGGTTCCTTTTTTTCAAGTAGTAACGATGTTGGTGGCCACAGAATAGTGGCAGATGTCAGTAACTTACTTACTTAATTAAGGTGGCGCTACAGTCCATTGTAGACTTAGGCCTCAATCTACAGTCTTCGCCAGCCAGCTCGGTCTCTAGCTAGCTATCTCCAGTTTTGCACTCCATGTTGATTGAGGTCCTCTTCCACTTGAGTGCGCCACCTGAGTCACGGTCTTCGGGCCCGGAGCATTGGTGTCATCCGCCATCTGACCGAGCCATCTGGGTCTCTGGACCTTGACCCTTCTGCCTAGATCCATGTCGTTGTACAACCCGTAAAGTTCGTTGTTATATCTTCTTCGCCTTTCTCCATCAATGCCCATGGGACCAAAACTGACCCGAAGAACTTTCCTCTCGCCTAGGGCACTTTCATCCGATTTCGTCAGAGTCCATGCTTCTGCACCATACAGCAGGACTGGGATGATGAGTGTGTTGTACAATTTTACCTTAGTTACTCGAGAGAGGGCTTTTCCACTCAATCGCTTTCTTAGCCTAAAAAACAGCGGTTAGCAAGAGTTATTCCTCCTGATCTTGGCGCTGTTGTTATTGCCCGTACTTATAACGGAGCCTAGTTCAGACAAAGTCTCTACTACCTCGAAGTTGTATGCGTCTTTTGTGACGTTCTGTCCGAGCCGTCGGTGTTGGGTTTCCTTAATCGAAGACAGCAAACACTTCGTTTTTCCTTCATTCACCGCTAAACCCATTCTTACCGCTTCTGTTTCAATTCTCACAACGGCGCCATTTTCATCACGCTGTGTTCTTTCCATTATATCAATATCATCGGATTACGCGTGAAGTTGAACAGATTTTTGGAAGATAGTGCCTCTGTCGTTGACGGTGGAGTTCTGCACTATCTTCTCAAGAGCGCAGACAGTTTTCAGTGGAAGACCTTGACATACTCCAAGAAACGAAAAAACTGCTGTGGCAAAAGGTAGGCTAGGTTATGTTAGGTTAGATTAACGTAGACTGGCTCGTTAACGAACCAGCCTGTGCTATCTATAAATTTCCTCATGTTTGCCATTGAGACCTGTACTAGATCATCCAGTTCCCCAACAAACCTTTCCCCAAGTGACGCAGTCGGTTAGTTTGGAGGTTCCTTTCACTCAGCGATAGAATATACCAAGTTTCCTTTTCATTAGTGTTAGGCCATAAACTTCTAGAGATTACGCAATCATCCCTGGATTGCTTTCTTTTTGCATCAGAAAATTGTGCTACTGTTCGGCAACTCCGTGTTCTAGGTTACATTTTCACATGCAGTGTTACTTGCGACTATAGGTTAGGTGGAGTTAGGTTAAAGTGGCTTCATGGATGTTAAAAGACAATTAGGCCAATCAAAGGCCCATATAGGAAATATGGCAAGCATATTAGAAAACTTTATTTTCGAATCGTTCAATACAAGGTTGTATTGGACGGATTTCAAGTCCTGAAAACCACACAAAATATAAATTGTTTCGCTGACGATAGTACCCAAAGCTTCTCATATTCGTTTCCAGATTCATATCCCTCCTCTTCGGATGTGGAACTGCAACGGCAAATATGATAAGCTCATTAACTCTGACTTAAACAGCATTGTCCAATGGGAATTAAGAACCGTGTAGAGTTTAATGCTTCGAAAACTCAATGCTGTCTGGTATCGTTGAAGCGAGATATACCCCCCTGCCACTGTCCATGAGTGGCACTTGCATCAATGAGACCGAACATCTCGAGATTCTCGGTATGTGCATCACTGACACACTCTTGTGGTCGAGCACATACGCGATGTCGCCAAAAATGCCGCAAGATGTTTGGGTTTCTTAAGACGGTGCAAGAAATTTTTTCCCCGTCTGATCTGGCTATCATCTATAAAAACCTATATCCGTCCAAAGCTTGAGTACAATTCACATTCTGGGTGGTGCTCCAGCTACTTACTTAAGCCTCTTGGATGGAATTCAAAAAAGAGCTGTAAGAATGATGGTGATAGAGAGATCACTGATTGCCTTCCACAACTTTAGACCACCGTCCGTAACGTTCCCGTTGTCTCTCTTCTGTTTTAATCGTTACTTCTACGGTAAGTGCTCTAGAGACATAGCCAGGTTGCATTCCCACCCTTAAGCAATTCAAACGTATTACCCAGCGCTTTCCAGGAATGCCCATCTAGTTTACACTACGAGCCCCAACTTAACTCGGTCGTTACGCTCAAGTATAGACCAATCGTTCTTTAGCCGTACTACGCGAATGTGGAACTCTCTTCCACACTCTGTTTTTTCCCCGATCATTGCAATGTTCGGGATTTAAAACCAATGTACCACACGGCACCGTCCTCTCTAGCCTCTTCCTTCTTTTTCACTAAATGTACTCACTGTGTCTATGGCATAAAAAGGGTATAAAAACACCTTGAGTTGTCGTGCTATTATATAAAAAAAAAAAAAAAAAATTGAATTCTTAAACAAAAAATTGCCACGGCTGGGTCGTAACGAACTAGCTCCTGTATGGCTAAAACTAAATATTTATGATATATAAAGATTATTAGAATTTATTAAAAAATTAAAATTGAGAATGTACCTTCGTAAATACATTTAATTCCTAAAATTAAATGCCAAACAATTAAACTTATCTTGATTTATGAATTGTTTTTTGAAAATGTCGGATACTGTTTTTTTAAATAATTTTTTATATATAACATTTTTCAAAAAGTCTTTTCAAAGACCAGTAAATATACATATTATGCTTCAATTTGGATTTTAAAATTGATTCGTTTTTGAGATACAGAATTTTGAAAAAAAGTTAAGATATTTTTTAAGATCCAAAAAAAATTTGAAATTTTTTTGAATACAAAATATTCAAAACTTACGCTGATAGCACTTCCAGTTTTCGAGAAAATCTAATAACAAAAAAACGATTCTATGGAAGGTACCGTTTTGGAGCAATACAAATTTTTTTTACATAAAATACATGAATGTTTAAGAAAGTAACACTCGAGAAAGTTTTAAGAAAATCGTAGGAGCCGTTTTGGAGTAAATTTAAAGTTTTGGTTTTTGGCTGGCTACCCGAAATGTTGATCTTAAAACAAAAATGAAAAAAATGGGATATGAGTTTTTGCTCAAACCTCTAATTTTCAAATTTGAAGTCAATCGGACCAGTAGTTCAGGCTGTAGATGCCTGTAAACTTCCAGACAGACAGACGGAATCGCCGGACCCACTTTTTTCGACTTCTCTATCATCGTAATATTCATATCTCATCATCATCTCAATTTTTTTTTTAACGAATTCCAATACTTGCCATATACATATTCTATACGTCGCAAGTAAAAAGTTGAGATTTTGATCGTTGATAGAGAAGTCAAAAAAAAGTCTGGCCGGCGATTCCGTCCGTCTGTCTGTAAACGCGCCTACAGCCTTAATCACTAGTTCGATTAACTTCAAACTTGAAAATTAGAGGTTTGAGTGAATTCGCCTGGGTCATTTTTTTAAATTTTTTTTTTTAAGATCATTACTTAGGTGCCACTAAAATTTGTGTCAAAAAAAAACAAAAGTTTCAGTTTCTCAAAACGGCTTCTACGATTTTTTTAAAAATCAACCTGATGTATTTCATGTAAAAAAGAATTATTTGTTTGCTCCAATACGTAACTCTAATAGAACGGTTTTTTTTTTGTTACAGATTTTCGAAAAATAAATCGATCAGTACTCGTTTCAAGTGTTTTTATTGCCCAAATAATATTTGTTTCGAAAATGTCAACTTTTTTTTTCGATTTAAAAAAAAATAATTTAACTTTTTTTTCAAATTCTGCATTTCGAAATCAGATCAACAATAAAAATCGAAATTTCATTATAAAATATATGTTTGCATATTCTTGAATACTGCATACCCAATTTTATTTTATGACATCTTTGAAAAATGTTACGTATAAGAAATTAATTTAAAAAAAAACACTTTTTTAAAAAATCAACAATTTCTTAAGAAATCTTATGACATCAATTTTTTCATATTAAAAGGACTTTTTGGATTTCAATTCAAATTTTTATTTATGAATTTTAAGTACATGTTATGTTTTCTGTGCGTTATTATTTTCAGTACTAGAGAAAGTTCGTACGACCCAGTCATGCACATATTTTTTGTTTAAGTTTGTTTATTCAATTAGAATATTTATTAATTAAACATTGGACTCTCCAAATATTCTATTTTCCTATCCAAAATCGACAAAAAGCTGCATGAAATTAATTTCTCATGATGTTTCAAATTGCATCCAATTTGGCTTCAATAAACATTTCTAAAAGCCAATTTATATTTTACCTGCGGACATATCGGAAAATAAAAATGTCACTGCAGTGCAGATTCAGTTAAGCAACAAAATCCTCCTCTTTTGATTAAGTTGTCGGAAAATATAATTTCTATTTAAATCAACTATGCATTAAAATTTTTTGCTTGCGTACACAAATTCAAATCCATTTGCAGAACAACGACTTCTTTTCTCTTCATTTTCCGGTTCGTCAACAAAAAAAATGTTTAAGAAAATAAAAAATCAACTTCCGGTTCAATTTGATTGTGAAGCATAGTTTTGGGCGCTGCAGAGCATAAAGCAAATTTGATATCGTTAGTTTGAAAATGACTTTGAAGGAGTGGGAAGTATTTCAGTTAAACAGGGAAACGTGACGCCACGACGAAGAGCCATTCGACAACGTATGCTCCACTGGTCTCTTTAACGTCTCCGAAGTCAAAGTTTTCGAATTCATTGGAATTCCAAACTTTTTTTGCTGTAAATTGAGAATGGGTGGTAGAGAACAAGTGCCAACAACGACTTTTTTTATTATTAAGAACTTAAATTCTTAAATGTTCCATGAAAATAATTTCCTTCCACCACAACGTTCGACGCACCGACGCTGTCGAATAGTGCAATTATTTTAATCCTGCCTCGAGAAATGTTCATTATTGTCCCATTATACTTTTGCCAATTTTTTATTTACACGAATGAGGGAAAAATCGATTTTATTTTACTTTCAATTTTCATTCGAAATTGTTTCTCTTTTATCCGACAGCATTGTTGAACACTTTCCTTGCATAATTTATTACTTTAATGGTTTTAAAATGTTTCCTACAGTGGTGTGTTCCTTCTGAATGAAAGTTCGTTGGCTGAAACTACAGTGGAGCTTTTAAACGTATTTTTTTAAATAAAAATGTTTACCGCATTCCACAAAAATTCTTCAACAGAACCAAATTGTTAAATAACCCATTTCGGCTTAACATTTTCTTTTTTGCAGATTTTCAACCTTCGTTAACATTCCAGAATAAACAACAAAAAATGAGTACAGCCAGTCCGTTATCAAAAAATGAAAATCCCACTTTATCCCCCGAAGATGACGTGACGACCCAGAATTCTATGGCAGAATGCTTAGAAAGGCTCAGTAACACCACATCACCTGACTTACCAACAGGTTCGCATAAACCCATAGCAACATTGACTTGTTTGTTATGAAGCTTTCAATCTTATTGAATTTTCATTTCTCTTTTCTTTGTTTTTTCTTACCTACAGGTAGTTACTGCAAAGGAACATGGGACGGTTGGTTATGCTGGCCAGACACTCCAGCTGGAAAATCTGCGTTCGAAAGTTGCCCGTCTTTTATTGTGGGATTTGATCCGACAAGTAAGATATCTACAATTGTACTTTTTTGATTGTTTTTGCTTCTTCCTTCTGTTGTTTGAGAAAATATGATTTTTTGATTTAATCAGTATTAACAGCTCTCGGCGGTTTCATTGAATTTTATCTTTTGTGAAGATTTTTTCTTGTTTGGGCTGTTGATTAAACTTGAGAAAAAATCTAGAGCATTTTTGACAGTGTCCGTCATCTACCAGCACAGATGGAAGTATCATAGTAGGCCAGCTAAAAATGAAAATGGATCCAAATTATGTTTTGAAACCTTTGAATCCAATCTTGTAGCATTGCCAAAATTACCTGTGATACCCCTTCTCTTATGTAGACAATCTTCCGGCATTTCTTCCTGTTCCCATGGGTGACTATTTGTATAACGAAGTTACACATTTTCCTTTCGATCCGCCACTGCCACCAATAATTATTCTACCAGAATAACAGAACCCAAAATTGAAACAAATACACTGCCGCCGCCGCTAACATCAAACATAAAACACAAAAAGGAACAGGAGAGCCGAAACCAACAAACAACAACAAAGCGCATTTGCTGCCTGCATTATGCAGAGAGCAATTGATATAAATATTAGTGTGTGCAGAAGATTTTAAGTGTTTGCCGTTCTCAGTTCACACCATCTATTGGCGGCATAATTAACAAGTAGAGGTGGAAATCGACTATCGAGAGACAGAGCGTGCTTTTTCTTCTGCTTGCCTCGTGCGCTGGAGCCTGGAGAGGATTTAGCATTCAGCAAGAGCTAATAACTTGTGGACCGTTGTGGACTTGAGCCTCAATCAACAGTCTCCGCCAGCCAGCTCGGTTTCTAGCGAGCTGTCTCCAGTTTTGAGGTCCTCTTCCACTTGTGTGCGCCACCTGAGTCGCGGTCTTCCTTTCCTTCTACATCCCTCAGGAAAAGTGTCGAAGGCTTTCCGGTACGGATCATTGGTGTCCATCTGCTCTAAATGACCAAGCATCTGAGTCTCTGGACCCTTCTGGCTAGGTCCATTTCGTTGTACAAACCCGTAAAGTTCGCTGTTATATCTTCTTCGCCACTCCTCTTGAATGCACACAGGACCAAAGATGACCCGAAGAACTTTCCTCTCGAAACAGCCTAAGGCACATTCATCCGATTTTGTCAAGGTCCATGTTTCTGCACCATACAGCAGGACTGGTATGACAAGGGTGTTGTACAATTCCACTCAATTGCTTTCTAAGCCCAAAGCAACCAAGAGTTATTCTTCGTCTGACTTGGGTGCTGTGTGTTGGGTCTGTGTTGGGTGCCCGGTGCCCGTACGCAAGGACAGCATATACTTCGTTTTTGCCCTCATTTACCGCTAAACCTATTTTTCCCGCTTCTGTTTCAATTCTCATAAAGGCGCTATTGACATCACGCTGTGTGCTGCCTATAACATAAATATCATCGGCGTACGCGAGAAGTTGAACAGCCTTTGGAAAATAGTGCCTCTGGTGTTGACGGTGGAGTTTTGCACTATCTTCTCATGAATGGTGTTAAAGAAATCGCATGAAGTTCATCGCCTTGTCTGAATCCTTTTTTGACATCGAAAGATTCGGTGAGCTCTTTGCCAACCTTGATGGAGCAGCATGAGTTCTCCATCGTTATTTTGCTCAAGTGAACGAGCTTGGCAGGGATGCCAAAACTAGACATAGCTTTATACAGTTCCTCTCTGTAGATGCTGTCATACAAGGCCTTAAAATCGATGAAAAGGTGGTGGATATCGATTAAGAGTTCAAAGGTTTTTTCCAGGATCTGCCGAAATGTGAAAAATCGCCTGCATTCTTAGTCAAACCAGGGCGGGGTTTCGTTTTGGAGGCATCTCTAACTGCTTTCAATGTGCAATGTGACAATGTTGCCACTGGTCTTCGTTACTTGATGTTGGTGGCATAGGACTCCTTAAGAGGTTACTCTTGACACTCGATCAGTGAAGGATCTGGCGATCTCTTGCGATTGTAGCCGTCCGACGTCGAATTTTCTTGCAGCATTTCCTTGTTTTGGTCGTTGTCGGGATATTCGTAGCACTACCTTGGCTACGACGAGGTGGTGGTCCAAGTCGATGTTAGCTCCTCGGAAAGTTCGAACATCTAAAATGCTGGAGAAGTGCCTTCCGTTGATCGCAATGTGATCATTCTGGTTGATGGTTGATTGATCAGGAGATCTCCATGTAACTTTAGGGATGTTGAAATGTGGAAACCAGGTGCTTCTCTAACACAACATTTCGCCCGCAGCAAAATCGATCAGCCTCTTTTCCCAGCTTTGCGTTAAAATCGCCGAGAACAATTTTAAGGTCAAAGCTAGGACATTGCTCATACGTTTTGTCAGGGAGGTCGTAGAACTCGTCTTTCGTGTCGTCCTTTTCTCTTCTGTGGGGCATGCGCGCATATTAGGCTAATGTTGCCGAATTTAGCCTTGATTCGAATCGTCGTGATGCGTTCGCTTACAAATTTGATGCTCAAGACTTTTTTCCTAAGTTTGCTTCCCACGACGAATCCGCATCCTAAAGGGTCGCTGTTGTTGCTCTCGATAACAATCACCATATTGGGTCTTAATCGGCCGGAGACTCTTTCCCTTATAGTTATAATTATAAGTTACATGAAATACTGTGTTATTGTAGGCTCTCATGCAAACAATGTAAATTTAATTATTGTAAGAAATTAGTATTTGCCGAACCTTCCCTCCAAGTATTGATGTTTCTTTGGACGACCCTGAACGCCCAGAGTTCTAAGTCAGCTGGAGAGTTAAAAGCATCACAACTTCATGAGTCAACTCGTGAAGTGGGGACTTCCACAATTAATTCCTCTTTGTTTAGCGAGGTTGATCTTTGACTTGCTTGGTAGCTGCAAAGCGAGATTGACGTCTTAAAATAGTGTAGCCATAATTTCTTCGGTTAGCTGAACGTCAAGCAAAAATGAATCGCTTGAGCAATAAAACAACTCCTCAGAGGTCCATACCAACAGTTTTTCAACACACAGTCTCACAAAAGTCCCGACAACAACCTTATAATCTTATTTTGAGTGCAATCGATTGATTAATGCTCTTTGATGTTCAACACGATATAATGTCAACCCTCAATGTTTATTCAAGTTCGAACACTTCATGTATTCATTTTTAGTTTTTTTTTGTGTTCTTTATGACATCACTCAGTACACTGGCTGATGAGCTTTCACTTAATAATCGATTAACATCAAAAACATGTAAAAATAACACCCTCCACGCCATTGTCCGAACTTGACCTTTATTTTAAAACCAATACACCCACATAAAACATCAAAAGTCTCTATCTATCTAGGTATCTAGAAAAAAATGTAAATGGAAGCTTGAGTCGGATTAATTGATATGAGGCCAACGGAAAGAGAGGTTTGTGGACTTATTTAAGGAAAACCGATTTAAACTCTCAGCTTATCCGGTATAGTTTACCATAAGATGTGAGAGAGGCTGGGATGTATTGATTTTGCCATTTCAAAGAGATAATCAGTGAGGCACTTAACCTAAACTACCACAAAGGCTAATGGAAGTAATAATAATTGTCCTACTTTTAATTGATACTAAAAAGCAACAACAACACCCTTTGCGGTTGGTTTGCTAGTTTTGCAGTTTTCAGGGACGAGGCATAATTTTGTACTTGTACTTGCGACTGAGAATGTCTCTGGGAAATTCAATCTGCTGTCACAAGAAAAAGCTGGAACTTGCTGATAAAATTGTCTGTCAGAAATTTATTCAACACATAATTAAAGTGGTGTGTTCATTTCTTATTCAAATAAAAATCCCCGAGAGTGAAATCAGAGCTGTATCCATGGCTCTTAATGAAGATTACATACACAGACTTACTTTATGGAGGAACAGAATCGCTGAAACGAATTTAAACGCATTAAAGGAAGACAAACGTAAATTGACAGAAGCGCGTGGGTTTTAAAATGTCTTAAAAAGGAATAAGGACTGTAGAATTGTTCCCAATGGCAGAGCAGTCTCTTGCTATAGTGTGGGTATCAAAATGAGATAAGAGATGAGAAGCTATTCCTTCTAAAAAAGACGGTGTGTGTTTTTGTCATTAAATTTTGTGTAGCATGCTCCTAGAATATTTTAATTCTCTTGCAACAAACATTTTACTAGCTTTTTGCATACTGTTTTGTTGAAAATCCAGGCAGAGAAGCAATTAGTTTTTAACTATTTTTTTTGGTAAGTTGAAAAAGTTTAGACATCTTTGAAAGCTGAGGATGACAAGAAAATGCTTACCACGAACTCATGGAATGAATGCTTTCTCAGGGTATGATGTTAAAATGTTACTTGAAAAAATAAACAGTGAGGGAATCAAAGCGTCCAAATCCAAAAAATGATGCCGTTTACACAGCGTTCCATCTACTGTATGGTCTTATAGTGACATCTGATCAGCGATCAAAAATTCATTTTGGAGCGAAGAGAAGTGCACTTTGATGAAACGTTAAACCGTCAGATTATCGAAGAAATCGAGGCTCAATAATTTCAAGGTGATGATATCGTTTTGCAGTCATTCTTTCCTTTGAGGAAGTCAAAACGGCTTAGGATAAGGTCATCACCTTACAAACTAATCCATGATAGAGCCGATTACAAATAAATAGAGTGGCGCGACAGCTCTTGAAGAGCCAAGGCCTAAGTTTCTTACTCTCATCAACAATTCCTTGGGTGCGTTGCGTGTGAAGACTTGAGAGGACTTATAATCGGAACCGGCGTTAAAATTCCGAATGGCAAAGTTGAGAAGCACGTTTTCATGACAGATTGATACTCTTGGAAGTTTTGTCACTTCTTCGCAAGAGGCCCGTGAAAGATGAAATTAAAACTATAGGCACGAGTAGGACTTGAACTCAAGACCTTCTGTTAGCAGCCAACGCACCTAACCACTAAACCACGGACCCTACAGAGCCGATTAAAATATGCAAGAAATGTATGCAAGAAATATCAGTCCTTACTTACTGAGACAGTAATCACTCATTACAAATTCTTGCCATACACTTTTTTATTCTTCACAAAATCTGAGTATGTGCTCTTGTGAAATAGCCAGTTGCATTCCTCCCCTTAAACAATTCGCCCGTAATACTCGCGCAGAACTACGTGAATATGGAACTCCCTTCCACACTCTGTCTTTCCAAATCATTGCAATGTTGAGGAATTTAAGACAAATGTACACCGGCACCTCCTTTCCAACCGATTTCCACCTTCTTAAAGCACTCAGTGCGTTTCTGGCATAAAAAGGGTATTAAAAACCTCTTTAGAGGGTGCTAATAATAAACCAAAAAACATCAAGTGCCTCAAGTTCGTAGTGTAAAAAGAACCCCGAAATCGCAATAATTATCAGTTGCTGACCGATCTCTGTAAATTAGTGAACATCAGTCTTCGCAGCGTCACCAAAACCGATACGTCTTCAAAACAGTAATTAACTGTGAGTTGCTAATTGAATCGAAACAAAAGTAAGGCAGTTGCTAACCGGACTCCAGACAACATCAAGCCAGTTGCCACAATCTTAGCCAACCAGTAAGCATCACAGGCGGACAACCAGCTCCCAGCCCTTTTAAAATCAATTAAATCGAGGAACTCAAAGTGAACAAACGTATGCCCCGGAGTGGTTAGTATAAAACCAGACTAACCGGACATAAACTTCCTAAGATTAACCAGATTTTTCCGTGATTACCCGGAATTAATTCCGCTGATTAACCGGATTTGACCGTGACTGACCAGATTTGTCCACTATTTACCGGATTCATCTGAGATTTACCTGATTGGTCCATGATCTACCGGATTCATCCGTGATTGACCGAATTTTTCAGTGTTTGACCAGATTCGTCCGCGGTTTACCGCATTCGTCCACGATTTATCATATTTGTCCGTGATTGACCGAATTCGTCCGTGATTTACCAGATTCATTTGTGATTAACCGAACTTGTCCGTGATTTACCGAATCCGTCTGAGATTTACCGAATTTGTAAGTGATTTACTGGATTCTTCCATGACTTCCCACCCACCAGTAAGGCGTTTTGTCCCACATACTAATTTCGTACCCGTAAAGTGATGCATTGGTGACCTGAAGTCACACGTTTCCACCCATTTTACCACCCGAACTTGCAGTAAAAAAGACCACCAAAGACTCCTTTATACCTTGCTCGTTTTAGCAAAGAGGAGCTGGCCCAGAAAAACCTTTGCAGCAGACCAACTTGAACTGGAAGAATGGCTTAGACCCGAACTCCCAATGGGATGTGAAATTAAATAGTAAACGAACAGAATAGCTAAAAACAAACTCTTTGAATGAGGTCCGAACTGAATGCTGGTTGTAATACTTATGAATGCAAAAACTTCATTAAACGATTTAAGCCTTGGATTTTCCGTACTATTCCGGTCATTGAAAAATCAGTTTATCCTTTTCGGCACAGGGAACTTCGAACAGATAAACGTTCTCATGGTATGAAATTATTTAATAGTAAATAGAATTCCGGATCCAGATAGAATTGCATGTGGAAAGTGACCAGCTCGCTCACATCTGTTAACAAATTGAATTAATTAATTCCTGGAGAAATATCCTTAAACCAATAACACTTTCAAATTTGAAGGCAACCGAATGCAGACAAAGAAAGACCTCAAATCTGTCAGCTCATGCTTGTCATCGTAGTTACATAATAACAATTAAGTTATACCCATGATTGACATTACCAGAGTTATTAATTGAATGCCTAAAAGTGACCCTTCTCAAAACAAAAGCGCAATTCCATCCTTTTCAATGTTTATTCAAAATTTTTGATCTCCTTTGTATTCAATCATATTCAAATTATTCATCACATAATTTCTCTCGATCCCATTATCATAGCAAACTCATTCAACTGGATAATATCCTTTCAAATGTCACCATTAAACTAAAAGTGGGTGATGATGACTGATGACACATTATTTCGGTTGACCAAATGTCCATGTCAGACATTATCCCCGAATAAAGTTTTCCCTAATGGAATAATAGAGTTTGTTTTTTTGTTCTCTCTCTTTTGTCGCTTTAACATGTTCATGATATGTTAACATTACCCTCGATTTCGGTTGAATTAACTTGACATGTTTCGCAAAGGGGAGGTTGAATGAGTTCAATATTTTCTGACACTTAAAAAATGTTCATTAAGTTTTAAGGATATTTTTCTGACTCGTGTTGCTATCTGTCTTGCAGGAACTGCCCACAAGGAGTGCATGCCGGATGGTGAGTGGTTCAAACATCCGTCAACCAATAAATCCTGGTCAAATTACACAACATGTGTCAATGTTGACGATCTAGAGGTAAATATTAAATCAAAACTAATAAAAATGTCACACATTGGCAATACTTTTACTATCCTGTGCAATAAAACATAAACGTGTGTCCTCTTTTTATTGTTACAGTTGCGAGAAAACGTAAATCTAATTTATGAAACCGGATATGGCATATCCTTGGTTGCCATCCTGATGTCTCTGGCTATTCTAGGATACTTTAGGTGAGTTGTAAATGTTCCTTAATGTCACCACAATATTTGCCACATGACGGACACTTATATAAAACCATTTGGCGTGAATGAAATTGACACTTGAAAGCACGTCACAGGATGAAGACTTTAAAAAATCCTGACAATTTTTGATTTATATTCTAACGGGTGTCCCATTAGTAATGACTAATGATCCATTTTCCGATAGGGATATCTTCGCAACTGTCATCGCTACCAATGACATTTAGGTGTCAAAATATTCAGTATTTCTTGAAGTTTCACCATGCAACGTTTAGAAATAATTAAAAAGTGTTACCGAAATTCCGGTTCGGTTGTATGTACGCAACGTGAATTTACTCGTGAACTTGGCGTACATCATGGCTACAGCAGACAGGCAATTCAACGCACCGTCGAAGAGTTTGAACGTGAGTACACTCTTTTGGACCTTCAGAAATCAACAGGAATCCGAACTGGTCGAAATGAAGAAAATATTGCCGCCGTAGCAGCCTGTGTTGAAGAAGATCCAAATGAAGCCGGAGCCACCGTTACCACCAATGGTTCCCGCTATAGAGAGATGTTAATCGAATTTCTGTGGCCGAAGCTTGATAACATCGATATTTCCGACATGTGGTTCCAACAAGACGGTGTCACGAGTCACACAAGTGACGTAACGCTCGAAGTTGTGCGAGAGAAATTTGGCGACTAGATTATGACACGAAGAGCATTTGTCGATTGGCCGCCGCGATCGTGTGATTTGACCCCACTGGACTTTTTCTTTTGGACATACATCAAGTCATTGGTCTATGCTAACAAACCAGCCACTTTGGATGCACTTGTACTCAGTAAAACCGCAAATGTTGGGTCGAGTCATCATAAATTGGACTGAACGATTGCGTCAATGCAAACGAAGCCAAGGCGGACATTTGAATGATGTTCTGTTCCATACATAACTTCATGAATGTAGCTTCAAAATAAAGCAAGAACCAATTTAATGTCTAACTCCGTTTGTGTTTTGTTTAATTTTCTTTTGTATCGTTCTTATTGGAACACCCTTTATTTATAGAGGGTAGGTTACGTTATGTTAGGTTAGAAAGGCTGCGGATGCAGAATCGGCACACTAAGGCCAAAAGAAAAGAACCATTGTGATACCACATGAATCTGGAGAATTACTTTTCACTAGTCGAACCATTTTGAGCTTTTTATAAAGCAAAGAAGATATTTGATATATTTATTAGCTAGTTCACTGGGATTATCATAAAAGTATTCTCCCAGATGAAGTTTGTCTCTTAGTGAAAGAGCAGGGCATGTGCAGAGAAGGTGAGAGATTGTTTCCTGTACTTCCTCGTCCATACAGCTCCTGCAGAAGTCATTTCAGGCTACACCTAGTCATGTCTGCCTATAAGACAGTGTCCCTTAAGGACACCTATTAGAGAGCTCATATGAAATCTGTTTTGAGATAACAAGTCCTTAGAGCTCTTTAAGTCAATTGACGGCCATTATGAGCTTTGTGGTTGCGCACGTAGGTATATTGTACCACCTAGACCTTGTTATTGTGAAAGCTGTTTCTTTTAGCAAAAGTTTGCATACATACCTATCTCTTACAGTATACCTATCTTTTCCCTTTCAGGTGAGATAGGTATGACGGTTCCATTTTTAGCAAGTTCATCGGCTCTATAATTTCCCGTGATGTCTCTGTGCCCCGGCCCCAGCAGAGATGGATATTAAATTGCTGCGCCATCTCCAGAGATGATCGACAACCGAGGGCCGTTTGAGAGTTGGTTGAGACACCGTCGAGAGATTTAATAGCAGCCTGACTGTCAGAGAAGATGCGGATATCAGAAGTTGAAATCACGTTTTCTCTAAGCCAGGAGGGAACCTCTTTGATCGCTAAAATTTCCGCTTGGAAGACGCTACAATGATTTGGAATGCGGAATGAGAGGCATAGATTAAGCATTTCTGAGTACATACCACTACCAACTCCATCATTTGCCTTGGATCCACCTCTATAGATATGGATGCTTTGTGATCCAGGATTTTTTCGTCTTTCCATTCATATCTGGATGGAATGGATACCTATAGTAGCTAGTACGGTATAGGCAATTCCTTTTTGTTCGAGGAGAAAATTTGCGTGGTACACAACCAAAATACTTCTGTTTCTTTGACATGAAAATAATTTTAAAACTGTTTAACTGAAAGCCAAATAACTCTTGAAAACGATTTGGCTTCCTCGTGAAATTGTTTTTCCCTTTTGTTGGCATGTGGGCGTAAGTTGAGATAACTGTGATATTGTAGGGCGGCGATGTACAGAGTAAAATGAAAATCGATTCAGCCATAAAATTTATCTTAAGGACTTTCGTTTTCATGACAAAACATTTACGAAGGGATGTGGTTTCATGTCCGTAAACCTTAAGTACGTCTTTAGGGGTGATTTAAAAACACTTTTTTTTTTAAATAAGTTGAAGCTTTGACACTTCTCAAAGTAAACAGAAAATTGGATTTAATTTACATAAATTGTTAGCATTTTACTTTTCCTTAAATGACATTTTTTCACTTAATTCCTGAAGGCTAAAATCTCTCTCGTGAAAGTACACGATATTTATTTTTCTTATTCTACGTGAGTATAACTCACCAACCTTCAACCATGACCCCATTAAGAGGTACTTCACAGCGCTAACTTCATTATTTGCCATAAAGGAAGAGTTAGCTCACAATTTTAACACGAATAATAAGACCAGGGACGAATTTTCTTTGATTTTGGAATGACTGATGATCTCTCAGAAGGAATGTCCTGGTTTTAAATAATTTTGATGTCACAACTGCCTGATCAACAACAACTTCCGATGACTAGAGCTTTCGCTGCAATTACAACAATTACATTAATTTCTTATTTTTACCCTTTTAAATCAAAATCCTACCCTGAATTACATCTTAATATTCCACGTCCACACCGAACTTGGTTAACCAACATAAATATTACGTATTCGCCCGAGTGTACCACATTGTGTTTGTAAGGCAAACTCGAACAAAACACTTCTCTTTTCCTTTTTCTCATTAAGTCCTTCGCTTAATGCATTTGTGATTTAGTTTTCTTTACAAAATAAATTTTTTTTCATTATCCAAGACCTGATTTTACTTTAAGTGACAGAAACAACACTCGGACGCAACTTCCAACACTTTCACCAACGACGCGACGTTCCGTTCACTCTCGATGTATCCTTCAAAACCAAAATGCACATTGTAATTTATAGTCTTAATTGCACACATCGGAGCGGTAAAATGTTGCCGAAAGTCTTAAGGAAATTCCCCCACCATGACTTACGAAAGAAAATCAACGTTAAAGTTTTCAAAAGTTCAGATAAAGAACTGCACATTATACTTGCTTGAAAGGATCTCCCACGCTTCTAATTTAATGTTCAACCAAGCAGAGAAGCAGAGAAAGTGTAAGATTTATCCGTCCTGCTGGATAAAATTGCACATTAAACAAATTTTTGGTCGATAAATTAGAGTTTTGTACAGTTAACTTGTACTTAATGTAAAAATGGAAAACTTTCAAAAACTTTCCAATTAGCTGAAATTGAATTTCAAACAATTTTCTAATCGAGGATTTTGTTGACTTGAACGTTTAATGGAATAATTTTGATGTGTCGTGCAAAGAAAATTATGTGCCAAGATTCTTGAACACACAATGGGTGATTCAAAATTAATTACCTGTCGGCAAAGTTGAGAGAAAAAGTAGCTTGTGAAAGGCTTCATCGAGGCTCTCAGATTTCTTTAGACAATTGCTTTCTTTTCGTTTCATATTTCAGTGTAAAAGCGATTTTTGATTTAAAAAGGGTTAAACTGTTATGATAATGATTATACGGGGGTGGTCCTTCCTTGTACCACAGACTCGTCTCCTGATGGCCCCAATATTGCAAGAGCAATTTTTTATCGTCTAGAACATTCCAGTAAATGGCCACTGTCATGGTATCAGCGAGATCAGAGGCGGAGCTTCGTTTTGATAGCATGTGGAAGCCGTGTTTCGTGTCCTTTTCTTTTTAATTAAAAAAGAGCAGCATCTGACCGATACGATGTGATGTGTTTCGACTCTCCAGGAAATCAAGCAACGATATCAATGTGTAGCCCTCCTTTTGCGCTCCAAAAATTGGTTTAGCTTCTTTTGATGAGCCTGGATGTCCAGGTGCCCCGAAAATTGCTGCCAAGGAGGATAACGTGACAAAAATCCACGAAGATGTCCGAGATAGTAGAGACAGTATTGGCATTTGAAATGATGACTTGGGCCATATCCTGCAGAAACTTTTGTTCATAAGAAAGCTGTTAGCGCTTAGTGCTATATTTGCTTACTTCAGACAAAAAGAGCAGCCCTTAATTCACGCTCTTGAAGCCCAATCCGAAGGATTGAACATTGATTGATTGAACCATTGAACCACTATTACATGTCTAAGATTTAGGAACAGTAATAAAAAGTGGACTTCAGTTGGTGAAACTGCACTGAAGAAGTCGAAGACTGTCCCATTACTACAGGTTTCTTGCCGAAGAAAAAAGTGCATCGGTTCACACCGCCATCGCCACTACTTAAAAGGCAAATGAGTTAACGAACTGCAGCCTTATCCACCGGATTCTCCAGGTTTGGCCCCTAGACACTCCTTATTGTTTCCAAACTTTAAAAAGTCAGGCCCTTTGTTGCAGACATTGGAGCATCACTGGGTCAGTCATCACCTTAAGGAAGCTTTTCCTTTTGCACTTGTAAGCTTATCATAATTATCGGGCCACCCTCAAAAAGTAAAACATTGGAACCACCTTTCCCATGGCAACAAAAACAGAAAGTGTCATTCTAATTGAAAACAACTATCGGCGCTTGTTTCATTGTGAGATGAATAACAGAGCCATAAATTATTTTCCTAAATGAAAATTTTAAACATCAATTTTGAATACAATCTGGCAAATTGCATACCCGTAGGTAGATGAATGGCCCAGCAATTCGACTCGAAAAAACACAACAACGACGGCAACGCACAATGCGAATTCGCCATAAATCTAATTACCATTGCATACTTTTCGTTTGTTGTTGCAGATCCCTGAAATGCGCCCGCATAACGATACACATGAACTTGTTTGCCTCGTTTGCGGTTAACAACACCCTCTGGCTAGTTTGGTACAAAGTGGTCATCCCCGACCCACAACTAATCAACCAGAACCCGGTAAGTGTGCTACTTTCAATGCATTCCTACAAATCGACAAGACAAATAATGTTTTTCATATTTCAGCCATTTTGCATTGCTCTTCACCTGTTCCTGCACTATTTTCTGCTCAGCAACTATTCGTGGATGTTGTGCGAGGGTTTCTATCTACACACGGTGCTCGTTTCGGCTTTTATATCGGAGAAAAAGCTAGTCAAATGGTTGATTGGTTTTGGATGGGGTGCAGCGGTGATTGTTATGCTTGCTTATGGGCTGTCACGAGGACTTGCCGGTGAAGGTCTGGATATTATGCAGTGAGTTTCGAAATCGATTTTTTTCGGTCTCGATGACATTTTTATTTTCAACAGCTGCTGGATGAATCCGACGCCGTATGATTATATTCTTGTTGTACCTGTGTGCATATCGATGCTGTTGAATTTGCTATTTTTGTGCAATATTGTGAGGGTGGTGTTGCTGAAGTTGAAGGCACCGGCCGGGGTGCAGGGATACTGTGGACCGTCGAGAGTTGCTTTGCAGGCTTTTCGGTAAGTGATGGTGACATTTGATTAGACTTGCAACAAAAGACACAATAAAAATAATAAAAAAGAATTCGAATGCACTGGCCATTGTTTTTGGTCATTGTTTGAAAGAGACAATAGCGAAAAACATCATATTGAGATTGTATCTGTATTACAGGGCTACATTGCTGCTGGTTCCGTTGCTGGGACTTCAATATATTCTAACTCCATTCAATCCGGAGCCAGGACATCCGTGGGAGTATGCTTATCAAGTTATTTCTGCTTTTACTGCATCATTTCAGGTGAGACTTTTTGTTAAGGTGAAATCAATAGTTTTTAGGGCATGCATTGAGTTCAGGAAGAGTTTTATCCAACGTATTGAGTCTTGCTCTTTTGATACTGCCATCTAAATACCTTTTGGCGATATTTTTTTGTGGTTTCCAATTTCAATTCAATTTTTTTCTTTTCCGTCGGCAATTATGGGAGCAATCGATATTTTTTACTTGCGGTGGTATTTCTGATTCAAGACGATAAAGACGATAGAGAGTTGAATTTTTCATTTGTTAGGAAGCGTTTGGTAAGCGTCATTCGTGTGTGATTACAAAACCTTGTCATTCGAACAGAAAAGTCCTTTAAGAATAGTATGAACTATCATTGGTATTTTAAAGGTCTACGAGGCATTTTTGAAACATTTTGTTTTGTTTTAATTTTACAGACATAAGATTTCACACACTTTCACTTCAAAAAAAAAAAAAAGAATGAAAAGAAATAGAATGACGATGACGAGAACTCAAATGACTATTGCGAGGATTTGAATGAAAATAACTCGAATGACGATGAGGATAATTCTAATGAGAAGAAATCCAAAGACAAATACGAGAATTCGAATGAAAAGAACTCGAATGACAGTTACGAGAATTCGAATGAAAATAAGTCGAATGACGATGTGAAGAACTCGAATGATGATTGCAAGGATTCGAATATAAGGAACTCGAATGAAGATGAGGAGAAATCGAATGTAAAGAACTGGAATGTCGATTACGAAAGTTCCAATGATAAGAGCTCGAATGACAGTTAAGATAATTTGAATGAAAAGAACTCGAATGACGATGACGAGAACACGAATGAAAATGACTGGAACGACGATGAAAAGAACTCGAGTGAATTGAACTCGAATGAAAATGATCGAGTTCTTGTCATTTTTTTCATGCCGATGACTAGAAGTCGAATGACTATTACGAGAATTCAAATGAAAAGAACTCGAACGACAATTACGAAAATTCGAATCAAAAGAACTAGAATGACGATGATGATAACTCAAGTGACTATTACGAGGATTCGAATGAAAATAACGATGAGGTGAAATCGTATGAAAAGAACTTGAATGACGATTGCGAGGGTTCGAGTGAAAAGAACTCAAATAACGTTGAGGAGAAATCGACTGAAAAGAACTCGAAAGACGATTGCGAGGATTCGAATTTAAGGAACTCGAATGACAGTTAAGAGAATTAAAATGAAAAGAACTCGAATGACGATGACGAGAACTCGAATGACGATTGCGAAGATTCGAATGAAAATAAATCGAATGACGATGAGGATAATTCTAATGAGAAGAAATCCAAAGACAAATACGAGAATTCGAATGAAAAGAACTCGAATGACAGTTACGAGAATTCGAATGAAAATAAGTCGAATGACGATGTGAAGAACTCGAATGATGATTGCAAGGATTCGAATGAAAATAAATCGAATGACGATGAGGAGAAATCGAATGAAAAGAACTCGAATGCTGATTACGAGAATTCGAATGAAAACAACTCGAATGACGATGGCAAAAACTGGAATGAAAAGAATTCGAATGACAATGAGGAGAACTAGAATGAAAAGAACTCGAATGACAATTACAAGAATTCCAATAAAACAAACTCGAATGGCATGATTTGAGCTGAAACGTCGATTTACTTATTTACTAACTCCTCTCTGTAAGTCTTCATGGAAAAATTGGTGAAGTGATTACTCTCAAATAAAACTGCGAAATTGTATGAATTTTCAGAATTTCTCGCCAAGTATTATTATAAACCAACACTGGCGCACGGCTTGTAACAATTTTTTATTTGGCACTTTTGGTGTTTTGAAACTTATTTTACCCTCAACATTTCCTAAAGCCAATAACTTATTTATGAGCTTCTGACGAGCCACCAGAAGAAAGCGAAATATAAAACGACAAAGATTTTCTTCTAGTCAAATGAAAGAAATGAAGCAGAACGTCGTCGTGTCGGCCATAATTCATCCATTGGAACTTGAAAGCCTACGCCTTATTTACATAATTAATAAGAATACTCCCTCTTGACTGAATTGAAAAACGGGAAAGGAGGAAGCATATTGAAAAAAAAATTACCAAATTCAATGAACGATTTAATTTGAATCTTAAATTTTGTGGGTTTTGGTTACATTCCTGTGATTTCCTCTGAAACAGAGGAAAATTGAAACAATTTAAGAGTCAGAAAGGCAACCGGAAGGACATGAGCATCTTCATTATCCAAATTGAATTTTATTCTATTTTTAAACTCGGTATGCTGAATCGTGAAGAACAGTTTCAAGCTCCATGCCGTTCATTCGACATAGAATTGAGAAATTTCTTGAATGTAACTTGTCAGACTTAATGCTTTTTCAATCTAATTAAAAATGAGATAGTTTATTCCTTAGGTTTGTCCCTTAAGTAGTTTCCTTAATGAACTAGTAATGTCCTACCATTTCCCAAAAGAAGTGTTCTCTTAGTTTTATATGTCTTTTCTACCAACACACATATTTGAGCTCAAAATTAAATGACTTTTTTGTACGTTTTTATTTCATGCCTTTTCAGGGACTTTGTGTAGCAATGTTCTTTTGTTTTTTCAATGGAGAAGTCATGGCCCAAGTGAAACGTAAATGGAATACAATGTTCTACAGCAATCGACCTCGGAACAACTCCTACACAGCAACTCAGGTCTCGGTAAGCTTTCATATTTATGCGTGTTGTGTTAAAAAATAAAACAGGTGCAAATAGTAAAGACAAACATTTTGTTTCTTATGTATGGGTCTATTGTGTGCGTGTGTGTGTTGTTTGTTTTTTTTTTTCTCACAACAAAATAACTTAGCTCATTGAAAAAACATCCTTCGTCTTCGAGGGTGGCTTCCTTCATAGTGAGAACGACACTTTAATTATCATCTCTGTGCATAATTTGTGTTCTCCTGTTTTCAACTGTTATATCCTTTTCCGGGTTGTTTGTTCCAAAACATTCACTGCAGAAGTCAAGTCGAAGGATATGCAATTGTTCATTTATAATGTTTTGTTTTGTTCACTTGAACGCTTTGCTGCCCTCATAATTTAGTGCTCACTTGATTTCTGTGTGTTTGTGTGTTTCTGTTAGTTCCGCAAACACGAATAATGGAATTGGATAACAAGGATAAGACAATCACGGACAGGCTATTAGCTTTGTATAAGGATCCTTAACAATTCTTCATTTCAGAAATGTTTTTTGACGAAAATGTACTTCTGTCATTTTTGCGTTTTTTTTTTTTTTTTTTGAAAAATGGACTTTTAAAAATGAATAGAGATGGATGGATTTTTCTGAAGCGAACCCAAACCCTTGATAATAAATTGGCTTCCTTGATTCTAGCTAACCTTCCAGTCCTAATCTCTGTACAAATGATGACTACAAATCAAAGCAAAAAGGGGTTCAAATTTGACAAATCCATAAAGTAAAAATTTCAAAATGAAAGAACCCCTTTAGTTTTATAGTTTAAAAAATCATCAGCTTAAATTTGAAAACAGGATCAAGGTTTTGAGGAAGCACAAATTAACATATGCGAAAATGTCAAAGTGGTGAAGCTAAAAAGAGGGAATGCAAAACACAGTTTATCACTTGTATCACCAGCACATGGCAATTCGCTGAGTTGTTTTTGCATTTGGAAAATCAAATCTACCGCAACCGCAAACAGCTTGTAAAATGGTCCACGCTCGGGGATGGGAATCCATTAAAAAATCGTTACACACGTACTATTTCTCCTCGCAACAGTGTCGACAAGCTTTTAGGAATATTTGATAAATTAGAAGAAAATTACTTAGATTGATTTACTGCCGAGCGATGTCTTTGTAGCTGTGGGAAATGTACCCTCGCGTGTTTAGTTTGGGGACAGCAAATACTTCCGATTAAATGTATAGAAATTTAAACATGTGAAACATATCTTATCAAATATTGAAGATGCGTGAAATAGGTAGGCCGAGATTTAGAAGATTACTGCAAGTAATTTTGATGTGCTTTTTCCTCAAAATGTCAAAAGTTCTTAATATCAATTTTATCCCTTAAAACATTTTATGAAAATCACGAACCCACATGAACGCTGAAGGAAAAAAATGTTTCAAGTCAAAATTCATCTATGTTCCTCTAAAATGTCATCTCTGTTTATAATCTCTTGAGATGAATTTGTGAATGTCATTAAATTATAAATCTCTTTTCTTACTGAGATACTTAACTCTTACATCCACTGTTCTCTTCAAACCACCCCATTGATAAGAAGTACTGTCAAGAGTGTCAAGTCGAGTGCGTTATTTCTTGTGCCTTCTGCGAGAATGTGTCATGAGTATGAGTGTAGTTTTCACTATCTATTCTCTTTTTTGTCCTTTTTTGAGCACATAAACATTTGTTGAATGCACAATTTGATTTAATTCCTTTACCAATCGTCTAATGAATAACAGTTAACTTAATTACAGTTCATCCGTAGTGGTCCGCATATTCCAGGCGAAGAAAAGGTATGACTAAAGGAAATGTCATCGCGTCGAGCATCCAGTGCTGTCCTCTCATCAACATCGATGACAGGCCGCCTAGCAATAGCGCCATCCAAATCAACGAACAACAATAATTTTTCAAAGAAAATGTTTCGTCGTCGAACCATCGATAATGTTCGTATTCATCAGCCGCTAATGGAAGAAGCGATGACAGATGGGAAATGTCAACAACACCAACAGACAACTGTCAATGCATCAGTAACGAATAGTATTAAGAATGGTGGTAATATAGTAGTGACTACAATAGCACCGAACCTCAACTTGGATGGACAAACAATGGCCGATGATGCACTGTAATCCAAGAAGTTTTTCAATTAAATTAAACATTTATTCATATTGCTGAATTATTGTCTATGTATGCGATGGCATTTATTTATTTTATAAGCTATTAGTGTGTGTGATTCGTAATAATTGAGGCAAAAAAGCATTTGTCTGTAAAAAAAGAAAAAAGTGCTTCAATGTACTTTATTCAAATTTTGCACTTAAAAAGTGGATGTTGGAGTGTGATCGCAAAAGTTTTGTTAAGAGAAAAAACCTAACATTCTGTATAAGTACCTCAATATCGGAATAGGCCCAAACGACTGTTGTTTTTCGCTTTAAATTTTATTTATTTATTTTGTAAATATTTTTGTGAATGTTAAAATAAGCAAAATGTGAAACAAACGAATTACAAATGAATTTACTGAATAATAAAATATTTAAGTTTAAAATTAAATCTTTTATATTGCGTATTAAGTTATATGTATTTACAATATTCTAAGTTAAGTATATGGAAATGAGTAAATGAAGATTTTATTTTATCAAATAAATTTAGTGTTTTATTTCTATATAAATAATAGCTGGCAGACGTTGTCTTCATTCAAGAATGTTTTAAAGGACATTTGAAGCAAAAACTACGGTTTTGTTTTATATCTAACCATTTTGAAAAGAGTGATCATTGTCGGGTCCGCTAGTAGAGTGAACTCGTTAAAAACAAATGCATTCATTCAAATCCAGAATTCCTCAAATCATTTCATTTCATTGTACAAAGATCAGTAGACAGCCCTGGTAATATGGAAATAATATGATAGTTTCAACTTAGGGTGCTCTGTTTACTTTTTCGTGACGTTAAAATGCAATTTTATAAAAAAACGAAATAATATCATTGGCAGTGGCAGCGGTGGGGTTCGAACCCACGCCTCCGAGGAGACTGGTGCCTTAAACCAGCGCCTTAGACCGCTCGGCCACTCTACCTCATGCTTTTTTTAAATTAAACATAAAAGCTCAAAATTTACTTCAAGAAAATGGCCATACAAGTGTCAATGACGCCTTTTAGGAATTGAGACAGAAGCGGCAAAAATGGGTTTAGCGGTAAATGAGGGAAACACGAAGTATATGCTGTATTCGAGGAAGGACACCCAACACCGACGGCTCGGGCAGAACGTCACAATAGACGCGTATAACTTCGAGGTAGTAGAGGAGTTTTCCTACCTAGGCTCCACTATAAACACGGGCAATAACACCAGCGCCGAGATCAGACGAAGAATAACTCTTGCTAATCGCTGTTTCTTTGGGCTTAGAAAGCAATTGAGTGGAAAAGCCCTCTCTCGAGCAACTAAGGTAAAACTGTACAACACACTCATCATCCCAATCCTGCTGTATGGTGCAGAAGCATGGACCCTGACAAAATCGGTAAAAGTGCCTTAGGCTGTTTCGAGAGGAAAGTTCTTCGGGTCATCTTTGGCCCCCTGTGCATTGAAGGGGAATGGCGAAGAAGATATTATAACAGCGAACTTTACGGGTTGTAAAACGGCTCGGTCGTTAAGAGTGGATGGATACCAATGCTCCGGCTCCGAAAGCCTGCGACTCAGGTGGCGCACTCAAGTGGAAGAGGAGCTCAATCAACTTGGCTGGCGGAGACTGTTGATTGAGGCCCAAGTCCAAAACGGACTGTAACGCAACCTTAAATAAGTAAGTAAGTCCATACAAGTATTAAAATTGAGATGTTAGTAGCGGTACAAAAGAAAAAGAGTGAAAACATAAACCAAAAAAGCAACTACTTTTTGAGAAACGGTTCTTATTATTTTGATTGAAAATGAAAAAAAAAAAATGATCATCTTGGTTCCATCCAGGATCGAACTGGAGACCTTCTGCGTGTAAAGCAGACGTGATAACCGCTACACTATGGAACCACATACAAAAAGCTTTTGTGAAGTAAAAAAATAAATTACAGTTAGTTAACTTTTTTTAGAGATAGTGACGCACAATTATATTCCGTTAATGAACAATTTTAAGAGAATTTAGTTTCAGTTATGACCCAAGCGTCATTTTAAGTTACTATCACACTAAATTCTCTTAAAATTGTTCATTAACGGACTATAATTTTGCGCCAGTAATTTAAGTATCTCAAATAGAATGTAGATTTTACATGTGCTGTCAGCCGTAGATTGGGTAAGCTTTTTGCATGAGGTAGCGTGGCCGAGCGGTCTAAGGCGCTGGTTTAAGGCACCAGTCTCCTCGGAGGCGTGGGTTCGAATCCCACCGCTGCCACAGTTTTTTTTTAGAGTTTAAAATGTTACTACATCTTTTAATGTTTAAGATGAAAGCGGCTTTACTTCTAGATTAAAAATCTTTTGCAAATGAGTTGTAGTTGAAAGTGAAAAAGCCAAACAACTAAAATTACAGCAACCCAAAAAGCCTTTAAAAAAAATCGAAACTCAAGAAATCAAACGCCCAAAAAACCCAAGACTCAATGAGCCAAAAAGCCCATAGTAGCTGAAGATTCAAATAGCTTAAATATCACAGAAAATGTCCACCCACAGGTAAACAATTTTCCGCATTTTTATTTTTCTATTTTTGCCAACTGCAATTTGGGTTTCTTTGTTTTTCCAAATTCCCTCGTGTCAAAAAGTTTTCGTTTCGTGTGTAGACAAACGGAACAGGATCAAGGAAAAGTTTTCCTTTTTTATAGCAAATTATTTCTCTTTTACGTGCAGTTGCAATGGAATGTGACAAGAGCCGGATGGTCTATAGATGTTGTTTGTCCTTTGGTTTTTCGTGTTTGCATGTTCTTTAAATTATATCTAATCTGAATCATGTATTTCTTGTATTTTTTTTGTATTTCTCCTATTTGCATTTGGATCTCCATGCCGGAAAAAAGAGGACTTCAAAGGATAACTTAAAAACAAAAAGGCTTACATATTCGTTGGTATGGAAAAAGAAAAACAGGTGGATTAACAAAAAATACTTTGAATTTTCTATGAGATTGCATTTTGTTTTCAAGCAAATAGAGGGAAAGACTTTTGAACTTTGTTCTATTCACATTAAATAGAAAAACGGAGAGATATTTTAATACGTGGGATAAAAGAGGAAACGTTTTCCAAACTTTTTTTCTAGAATGAAAGGGTTTCAAAATTTAAATTTAGTTTGTTTTTTTTTGTTCTATTACAAAACCGACATATTTTGCATTCTCCGGAAATATTTTCATTCGCTTTATACAAATTTTAACATGAAAAAGCAATTAAGGAATGACTTTGTTTAGATTCTAAAATGTGTTGTCAGCAAAATTGTCAAAGATATTTGGGAGTTAATTAGTTGAAAAAAAATGGAAATCAGGTTATTAATTTTTATGACATTTTTATGACAAAACCAGAGGGTAGCAAAATATCGTCCTCCTCCTTGGTTCCATCCAGGATCGAACTGGAGACCTTCTGCGTGTAAAGCAGACGTGATAACCGCTACACTATGGAACCACATGAAAATGTTACAATCCCAAAACTCCATTAATTTGGAAAGACAGTTAAGTCAAAATTTAAATTCTTAGTCATCATGTTTGCACAATAAACAGCTGTGTTAAATATAGACAGAATTTTGTCTGTTCGATAAAAATAGGTCTGCAACGTTGTTCTACAACTTCAAAGTTTAATTTTTGATTACCTGTGTTGTGGATTGTGATTGTGTTTTTTTTTTATGACAAAGGCCCACCTCACCGAGGTGCGAAGAAAAATCAGAATAAGTGCCCGCTTCAACAGGAGATTGCGAGGGAAAATCAGAATATGTGCCCACCCAAAAAGATTTGTGGTGGAGAAAATAAGGTTTTTGTTATAACAGAAAACCTTATGTATGTTATAACAAGCCCACCAGAACGGAGGAATATCGGGGAAAACTAGAAATTCGGTATTTAAATATTAAACCTTGGTCTCTTCTGTAGCAAGCTTTGAATTTCCGTAGTTTTACGTCTCCTACTTGTAAGACGGGCTATTTCTTTTACTAATGGATGAGGTAGAACTCAGCAGCTTCCAGGGTTTGACTAAAGAAATAACAAAACTCTTTCAGAGTTCATACAATTCCTTTATTTTATTTCCAATAGATAGATGATTATAATATTAAATTATTATGAGTTTAACATTTTACAAGTACACTAAGAAATTTCTGTAAGCTATGGTCTTATAAATATGGTTTACTCTAATATAACAGATCTCACTACTTTTTACAACCTGCAACAGTAGGTGCCATTAGTAAATACGATGAAAAAGCAGATGCCACTTAATTATTACAATCTGAAAGCAGACGCCACTGATAATTACAGTCTGAAAGCAGACAGTACTGATTGATAAGAACAGTCTAAAAGCAGACGCCACTGATTATAACAATCTGAAACAGACGTCACTGATTAATACAGTTTGAGACCAGACGCCACTGGTTACTCACTCTGAGCAAGCAGGCGCCTCTGATCATAACAGTCTGAAAGCAGTCGCCAATGATTATTACAGTCTGAAACAGATGTCACTGATTATTACGGTCTGATAGCAGACGTCACTGGTTACTACAAACTGAGAAAGTAGATGCCACTTGTCTATTACGGCCTGAAAGCAGACGCCACTGATAAGAACAGTCTGAAAGCAGACGCCACTGATAATTGCAATCTGAAAGCATTCGTCACTGTTAAAGACCCAGTCTAGTAAAACTTATGACAGAACCTTCTCTAGTACAACTAGCCTTATACTTAACCGCTGGGATATTGCTCTTTGCTTTCGCTTTCAAATTTCACCTCTATTAGTCAATTTTGTGCCAAAACATGAATGTGAATTATACTTGGCAAATAAAATGATTCCATACATTTTATAATACTCTGATACACAGTGTATTCGTGTTGGTTCTTGGTTCTCCAATGTCATAGAACTGATATAATTTTTCCAAGCCTTGTTCCTTCTATTACGAAGGTTCCTCAGTTCTTTCGTGTACCAAGGATGACTGGAGTTATTTGAGTTGAAACTTCTTTTTTTGGGTACTATTTTGTCAATGGATCTCATCATAACAGTGTAAAAGCTTGAGATAGTTGCGTCGATGTCATTTAAGAGCGGTATATTCACCGAAACTACTTAAACTGTGGAAGTCATATTTATACGAACAGTCGTGAGAATTACTATTTTCTAGTTAATGACTGCTCAAGTCCCTATTGAAAAACCCTTTAGATGATTCAATACGTCATCTGGGACAGTATTGGGCAATAAGCGTGACACAAAATATTGTTTTGAGCCTAGGTAAAGACGCAAGGGATTTTCGGGAAGTAGTTGAAGTTTAAACAGATGCAAGGCTCGTTGAAGGAAGGTCAGATACACCATTTTGGGCAATAGAAATTATTGAAAGAGATTAGGCATCATTATTTCCACTGTTCAAATCATTTGATGGAGGATTTTCAGGCTCAACTACTACTTTGTTTCTCCTCAAATTTGGCTGGATATGGATACTTAATAATTTTATGGTAAAATCTAGGTGTGACTTCTATTTGTCAAAGTTTAAAATGCTATATTTTATCTCGGTTTTGCCTTTATTGTACGGCTGTTGGCTTTCAGTTGATGGCTATTTTTAATGCGCTGTATCTGGATGGTTTTTTTTTGTAAAGGGTTTTCCAATAAGAGGTGTTATTTTGAATAGCCCACTATTTTGGTAGCTGTCACTTTTGAAACTGTAATTTTTTGAAATTTGACAAGTAAAAACTACACCATTAATAAAAATGGAACGATACACGCTTCAACAACGCATTGAAATTATTTAAATTCACTATAAAAATGGTAAAAATTTGGCAGAGACGTTTCATAAAACTAAAACATTTTTGGGTCGTCGTGAAGCACCTTGTCGGACCGCAATACAGAAATTGGTGGACAAATTCCAGGTGTTAGGACAAGTTAGTGATGTGAAGAATAAAACCCGTGCACGTCGCTCAAGAACAACTGAGAATATTGCTGTTGTAGCCCAAAGTGTTTTTCTTTGAATATCAAAATAACACCTCTTATGAAATAAAGAACTAAACAGATAGAAACAAGTCAATACTGTCTCTATGACTTCAAAAAGTCCCATCGCCTTGGAGCAGATGTGAAGTAAAATACAAAAATTACACAAACCTTAATTGAACTAAACTTTTTTATGAATCTAGACAAAAAAAAACATTCCAGGAAAATGTAAATAGATGAATAATGCTCTTACGATTTTCTGCAACACCAAAAATCCATGACAACATCATTTTCTTCTGTAGAACAAAACACTTCTTTGATGTAGAGAAAAAAAAATTACTTCAAACCACCCCGAGACACAAAACTTCGACTGCAAGACAAAACATCAAACGAACAAAAATATTTTATTCAAACCCAAGAATAAGTTTTAATCAAATAAATCTTCAAAAATGCAAAAAAAAGCAAAAGAAAACTTCACACTTCTTTGGGAATTTTCGTGGTATTTCCAACATCCTCACTCAGAACCAAAGCCTCTGTTGTGTTGTTGATTAGCTGTTGTGTTCCGTTTGTTGCCACAGGATCAGATTTGGCAATGATGGTGGAATTTTCCTTGTTTACAGCCGAATCCACAACTTCTCCGCTCAACTTGTCATTCCAACCAACTTTGTCGGATATGCTGTCAGATTGAATGCTGGGATCCTCCTCGCTGAACGTCACCAAGATAATCTCTGTAAAAAGCTTGTCTTGCAAAAAACTAATTCCATTATCAAGTTTTTGTATGCCTGACCTTGTTCAGCAGGATGTGTGAGAAGAATTTCATGCGCCCGCTCGTAGTTTAAACTGCAACATGGTGTTGCTGACACACTCCACAAGTTGAAAACAAACAAAAGTATAAAGAAAGTTGGAAACATTTTAGTGCTGCCTGTCATGTCGCGTCGTACGAAAATAATTAAATGGGTTTCTTGTATCAGTTAAAACGTTACGTTCTAAAACTCCGAATAAGACTGACTATGAAAAAATCGGTCTTAGGGCTATCGATTTGCTGTGGTAATAAGTTGGACAAACAAAGTTGTGGCCATGCGTCTGAACTAACTTCATTATGAACATCAAACAGACAGATGACCGAAGGCAATTGCAAAAAAATATTTCAAGTACAACAGAATTTACTTAACTTGTTTGAACAATTTGAAGATGTCGGGGTTTGGGTTTAAGTTGCTGAGTTCGATAAATAGTTGACCAAATATTACTCATTTTTGTTTGCTGTTGTTTGGATTCCATTGAGCTACGCATTTCGTGTTCATGGGTTTTGAACTTGGCAACAGTTTTCTGTTGATAAAAATAAATACACCTTGAACCAATCTCTCTCCCTTCTAATACAAATGAATAAAGACAATCGTATTCAAAAGGATTTCAAAATGTAAATTTTTCTTGGCACATGTCCTTAGGACTAACACAAACACAAAATGAGATGTTGTATTTACGGAAAGATACAAATTTAACCTTATTATAATAAAATGTGTTTTTCCCAAAGCCTTAAGGTGTAGCAATCTTATTTTTCTCTCCTTCCACACATATGCACCTTCAATGCTTAGATTTATGGCCTCAGGCATAAAAATATGACAACAGGTGTACATTCCTCAGACAAAATACATTTCTTATTTTTTATTGTTGAAATTCCCAATTTCTCGCATGAAAATATTTGCGTACAACAAAATTTTCCAGTTTAAGCCTTCTGCTTGTTTTCATCTTCCATCATCTCATTTGAATATGTAGATTCAAAAAATACCCCCAAAAAGAATCTCCTCAAATCCTTTTTTTTGTGTGCTTTTGAGTTTGATATGAACTTGGTTATACCACTTCCAGTTGGATGGGTACGTTTCCGATCGTTTATAGAACTGGAAAACAGCCCATCCACACCATCAATTTCCTTATTTCGAGTTTCGAATTCAAACCGTTTTGCCTCTTATGGCACTTCTTAAATTAAATAAAAACCCAAGAGCCGTTCAAAGTCCTCTTTTTCCCTCGTTTGATGTCGATTCAAATGTTTATTCTGGGATAATAAGTTCTCTTTTGTTATGTTTCGATTGTCCCTTCTCTTTCTGAATTCGAACCGGATTCTTTAATTGCAAATTGAATAGGATTTTTTGTTTGTTAGCAATTTGGAGAAATACCCTGAGAGTGGGACTATAGTTTTTATGGCAGTAAAAAGTGAAAAAGTGGGATTTCCGGACAAATCTAGTTTCACATAAAAGTTTTATGATGGCAATTATTGGCTTTCTTTATGATCGGCTGAAAGCCAAGCATCGCTACGGAGTACTTACTTGACTTAGTTGATATAAAATTTGAATTGGAAGTTTTTATTGTTAAAGTTCTTGAAGAGTAAAGAATTTAAGCATACATTTATTTTACGAGCAACAAAAATGTCTGAAATAAATCACAGGAATAAAAAGACATCCGATCTGTTCGGAAGTATAGAATGGAATGAATAGTCTGTCTCTCTCATTATCCCACCTTACCGGCAGTCACTCTTTTGTTATCTTACATTTTAAGTCTTTCATTTCATTCGGGAAGTGTTGCTTCGAGAAGAACTAAAATTATTTGAGCATTCAAAGTCAAGTGTCTGGTCCGTGTGGTGCGAAGACATTTTGACTGTAAAAGAGATACCAGTCTAGGGTTCCTCGCCTGAGATGGTAGATAAGTGGAACAACAAATCTGTCATGTATCAATCTGCATCTATCTAAATAGAGAAATGCTTTTGGTGGAATGAAGCCGTTCAAGAGTGCACGGTCAAAATATTGGTCGTTCCGATCAGTCATATCTCAAGGCCGGTTATGACAGCGTCTGTAGAGACCAACTATATAGAGCAATGTCTAGTTTTGGCATCCCAGATTACCTCGTCCGTCTGTGTAAGATTACAATGGGAAACTCACACTGTTCCATCATGGTCGTATAAAACCTTACGGACACATTTGATGCCAAAAAAGGTTTTAGACAAGGCGTTGCGCTGTAATACGATTTGTTTAACATCATTCTTGAAAAGATTGTGCAAAGCTCCAACGTCAACACCAGAGGCACAATCTTTCAAAAGTCCGTAGAGCTATTAGGATACGCTGACGACATTGACATATTTGGAAGAATACAGCGTGATGTCAGTGGACCGTTTGTGAGTCTTGAGACGGAAGCCAGGAAGAGGGGTCTAGCGGTTAACGAAGGCAAGATCAAGTTAATGCTGTCAACAAGAAAACACAACCAAAATCGACGTCTTCAGGAAGTTACAATACTTCATGGTATCACAATGGATCTACATTGATCTAAGTGTGACGTTAACAACATTATCTGACAGCCCACTAAACCTAACCTAACGTCAACGTCTTGGACCCAACGTCAGCATAGACGGATGTAACTTCGAGGTAGTAAGGGACTTTGTCTACCTAGGATCCACTATAAACCCAGACAACAACTCCAGCGGTGTTGAAATCGAACTAAAAATTACTCTTGGTAATCGCTGCTTTTTTGGACTTAGAAGGCAATTGAGTAATAAAATCCTCTTCCGAGCAACTAAAGTGACGCTCTACAGAACCCTAATCATTCCGATCCTAATGTATGGTACAAAGACATGGACCATGACAACATCCGATGAAAACGCTTTGGGTTGCTTTGAGAGAAAAATTCTTCGAGTGATTTTTGATCCTGTCTGCATTAATGGAGAATGGAGACGAAGATTCAACCAAGAACTGTACCAGCTGTTCAGCGACACTGATCTAGCCAGAAAAGTTAAGGTGCAACGACTTAGATGGTTGGGTCATGTTGAGCGAATGGAAAATAATACTCTGGCTCTTAGAGTCTTCGAATCCAACCCGGAAGGACGTCGCAGAAGAGGAAGATCGTGACTCAGGTAGAGCACACAGGTGGTAGGACCTGAACCGACTTGGCGTGCGAAACTGTAGATAGCTAGCAAGGGACCGAGCTGGAGAGGTTTGTTGAATGAGGCCCTGGTCCGACCTGGACTGTAAGTGTAAGTAAGATCAGCCATATCAGTGCCATCAAGCAAATAACCATCAGTCTGAAGAGAAACCGACTGCTGTAAAACAGCCGTTCCGTCAGAGCGATGTGTCCTCTGTCCCTTGTCAGAGCAAGCATATTTACATACATCAACCTCAAGAGGTATGGAATTCCAGACCTCAGAATATGAAAACAAAAAATATCAACTACTTCTCCCCAAAGTTGTTTATCCCACAAACCCGGGGCACAGAGAGACCAAGCTCCGTTTGTGCGATTAACGAGCTTCGGGTAGATCTACTTGGAGGTTTTATGAAATTATCTCCGATCTCTTAGAGCCCTTACGACGTCCTTGGTTTGTTTTCGTTGAGAGCTTGGTCTCCAGCTATAATGGGGTATTGGTTCCGGTTTTAAGGAAACGACTTTGCTGTCCACGAGGCCAGGTGATCTTGCACAAATTCTTGGTCTTAACGTTAGTGGCCCCAGCAAACAATCTCCAGAACAGTACTATCTGGAAGGTTATTGTTAGTTTCTTGTCATCCCAATATGGTTGAATCTTTTCGAAGTCATAATTGTAGGAGAATATAAATGACATCAACCTTTGTAAGCAATTAGGTCGTAGGCTCACGCAATTGTCTGACTAAGGCTTATCAGATCGCTGGGTGGTGTAATGTCTTCATCATGCTTTAGCATAAACCATTTCCAAGTAGAAAACCCGAACTGCAGCTTATTAACAGTGAACTTGGAGGAAGTACCGAGCTATACTCTTATCACTAATTTTTCACAACTGGAGGTCTTGAAAAAAAATCGTCTCTTCCGATAGTTAAACGACACTTTTTTATAAACCTTAGAAGCTAGTGATTTATCGTTTATTTCTATTATTTTCCCCATTTTTCTATTTTTTTAAATAAAAAATAATAAAACAAGAAATGGAATCACACCGAGAGAGCAAATGCGATTGGAGTCCTCCTCCCGAAGTACCTATTGTTGAATCAGAAGTCTATGAAATACCTTCAAGGCTGCCATCACTTGAAGATTTCATAAGACAAGAAGAAGAAAAGGAAAACGAAGCTGCTGCAGCTGCTGCCGCTGCCGCTGCTGCTGCTGCTGCGGCAGCTGTTGCTGGCGAAGATGAGCAAATAGAAGAAGAAAAAGAAGAATTGGAAAAAGAGGAAGATAAAATCGCTGAAGTCGTTTCATTAGAAGGTTCACTTGCCGGAGATGATAAAGAAGAGGAAGAAGCAGTTGAGGCTGAAGCAGATGAAGCAGATGAAGTTGACGACTTTGAACTTCAGGAAGTTGAAGTTAAGAAAAAAGAAAAAGCCAAACCAAAAAAGGCAACTTTTGATGGTTTCGGTCTAACTGTGCAGTCTGAATTTGACGCAATGAAATTAAGGGCTAAAATTCAAGCTGAAGAAGATCTGCGTCTTCACTTGATTGACAGTACGGATAATTTTATTGACAAAATAATAAACAATGTTGTGGATGTTTGTGAATACGTTGATCCGGACGATATTTTCCGAGCTAAATTGGACAGAGAAAAGGTTCTCCAAGAAATGAATCAGAAACTGATCGAACTCGAAGTGGAGCAGCAGAGTCGAGTCTTTTTGAATAAGAGAGCTGCTGATTTTTTTGTACGAAAGAAGGTATTCCGGAATTTTTCCGATGAAAGTCCAGATGAAGTGCTCAATCTAATTCGGAAATATCAAGATACTCTGATGTTGGTCAATCAAAATAAGGGTCTTATGGAGCCGACGAAGAATATGATCGACTCGAAAATGGATGAGTTACAAACAGAGCTTAATGCGTTGAAGAAACAAACTGAGGAAAAGGCTGTTGAGTTTGTCAGTGATGTCAAACGTGCATTTGGTGCTGAAAATTCTGAAAAAATGGAATCGGTGAGTTCGAAAAAAAAAACATATGAATGAAACTATAGCAATGTCCTCAACAGATGATTGACATATTGACAAAGAAGATGAGACATATGCGGAAGGAGATCTCAGAAGTCAGATTTGTTCTTATCCAGAGACAACATACCATGGCTGTTTTGCAAGAGGTTCTTCAATTCCATTGTGCCAAATGCCTTAAAATCTTGTTTTATTTTTAACCATAGCGTTCACGAAAACTTGAAGACCTCGGAAACGGACTGTACATGTCAGATTTTGAGCATCTTACAACTGAAACTCAAGCTCTGGGAAAGAAAATCGAAGGTATCATCCTTTTTGTTCAGAGAGCTCTTTGTTTTTCAAAAAAAAATCTTTTTTTTTCTAGAAAGAAACAGCGAACTCAATCGAATGCATTCACGATGCAACACCGACATTCACCTTCTCGCTCATATTCAAGAGAAGCAACAGATGGCTCGAAATTTGATAGTGTGTCAGCAAAATGCTCTTGACGAACTCGTTGAAGAAAAACAAGTGTTGAGGGAATATGTGAATAGGTTGAAAATCGAACGTGGTGAGATTCGGAGGGAATTTAAAAAGATTAGTTTTGCAAATGGACTTCTTGATAAACCTGAACTTTTGCATGATTTTGATAAGACTGAGGAGAAGGTTAAATATTTTAGTGAAAAGGTAGCTGCTATCAAGGCTGAACAATCCATTGTGGATGATAGAATTAATGAAATGGTTGAAATTCTACGAACTTAGGAAAAAGGGTCACCGACTTAATATGTGTTTTGTAATAAAGGTTTATTAAACTTTATTCTGTCTTATTTATTTAAGGTCAACAAAACATCGCATTCGGTTTGTGTATATTCAACAATTGCTTCTTCAATTAAGTAAAGAGATTCGTTTTTTAGCCGTACTGCATGAATGTAGAAGTCATTCTCATTCCTTTCAATTTTCAGGCATTCAAGACAATGCACTCCGACTAACTAGTTTACTTATCCGCAATGCAGTGTCAATGTACTTACTTATCCGGCCACAATCCATAAAGGATCGCAGCCAGAGATACTGCAGCCTTCCATCGGAAACGGTCCCTCGCATTTTTTTGTTTTTTTTTTTTTTATAATAAGCACACACTCAAGGGGTTTTTATACCCTTATTATGCCGTAGACACAGTGAGTGCTTTAGGAAAGAGGGAAGGGGTTGGAGAGGAGGTGCCGGTGTACATTAGTCCTGAATACTGCAATGATCGGGAAAGACAGAGTGGGGAAAAGAGTTCTACATTCGCGTAGTACTGCTAAAGAACGATTTTCTATACTTTAGCGTACGACCGAAGTTGGGCTCGAGGGTAAACTGATGGGCATTCCTGGAAGGGGTGAAATGCAACTCGCTATTTCACTAGAGCAATTTCCGTAGAAAAACGATAAAACAAGGAGATGCAAGAAACGTTACGCGGTGTTCCAATGAAGTGAATGAGTTAGTGATGTCTCTGTCACAAATCAATCTTAGGTGGTCAGTGATGCACATATCGAGAATCTCGAGATATTCGGTCTCATTGATGCAAGTGCCACTCATGGACAGCGGCAAGGGGGGTATATCTCGCTTCAACGATACAAGACAGCATTAAGTTTTCGAAGCATTAAACTCTACACGGTTCTTGATTCCCCACTGTACAATGCTGTTTAAGTCAGAGTTTAATGAGCTTATCATATTTTGCCGTTGCAGTTCCACATCCGAAGAGGAGGGGTGTGAGTCTGGAAACAAATATGAGAAGCTAAGGGTACTATGGTCAGTGAAACAATGAATTGGATTGGAATTTACAGACAAGAGATAATTAATGAAAATTAGAAAGAGCGTCGGAGACAAAACGGAGCCCTGGGGGACACCCGCATTTATTTATTTATTTATTTATTTATTTATGTTGTGGGTTTCAGACTTGAAACCATCCAATACAACTTGTATTGAACGGTTCGAAAGAAAGTTTCTAATCCAACGAAGAAGGTATTCATCGACACCGAAGGCACGCATTTTCGATAAAAGGGCAAGATGCCAGACTTTATCAAATGCCTTTTTTAATTTTAAGTGCAACAATCTTACTTTCTCTAAAACGATGTAAAGATTTGTTCCATTGTTCGATGAGATAAGCCATCAAATCACCAGTGGACCTATTGCTGCGAAAGCCGTACTGCCGGTCATTAAGAAGCTTTCGGTCTTCGAGATATTTCTTAAGCTGATAATGTATCAGCGTTTCCATTACCTTAGAAAGAAGGGACGTAAGTGCAATCGGACGATAATTGGAGGGAGAGGAGGATTCACCTTTCTTTGGAATAGGCTGGACAAATGCTGTTTTCCAACTGCTTGGAATGAGCCCAGAGGAATAAGATAGATGGAAAAGCGTGGAAGAACACCTCTTCAGAACAATAGCGGGGATACCATCCGCACCAGCGGACTTATGATCCCTATGGAATCATTGACGCGCTCAAGAACAGGCGGAGTCATGATACTCTGGCAGGGAGGAGTTGGCAGGTAAGCTTTCTGCAGTGTCACTGTCAACAAGCGTAGGGAACAAGGAAGAAGAAGAATTCTTCATATTTTTTACAAATGACCAAAAATTCTTATTGCCTTTGGGACATTGCAGTATTTCTTGCCTTAATTTTTGGTTATGTAAAAATTTGGTCCTCCGAATATGGCCATTGCAGGCCTACCTGGCTTTTTTAAACTTGTTCCGGTTTTCCTCAGTTGGGTTGGCTCGAAAAAATCAGAACTTTACTTCTTTTTCCCTGATAACCTCTTTACAGCTTGAATCAAACCAAGAATTTTCCTTGGGTTTAGTGCTTTTAACCCTATTTGGGATAAAAGTTTACATTCCCAAAATAATCATATTAGTAATCATTTCTGCGCTGGAGTCTACGTCACCATCGAGGAAGCATAGTGACCAATTAAAGATCCGGAAGAAGTAATTGAGATCGTCCCAGTTGGCTTTCTCGTATTGCCATACGGTTCTCGTCGGATTAACTGGATTAGTTTGACACGAGAAATTTGCAGATATGCTACTATGGTCAGATCTACTTAGAGGTGTTAATACAGTGATAGTGTACTTATCAAGGTCAGACGTAAGGAACAAGTCAAGAGTATTTTCCGCTTGGCCATTAATGTCCGATATTCGAGTAGGCTCAGTGACAAGCTGAGTAAGGTGGTTAAACTCAGCAAAGATTTCAGCACACATTCCTTCGGATGTTGTCGTGCCCGAATGGAGAAGCCACGAAGAATTTTGTACATTGAAATCATGCATGAACTCTCCAGTCGCCGAAATCAAATTCTCTGGGCATCCGCAAAGTACTCGGTGATTGTACCGTCATTTCGGTCTTACTTGTCATCTCGAACCTGGGGGTTGGAATGAGAAGACTTTCTTTCCTGGAACGTTGTCATCCATTCGCTCGATTTGGCCAATGCAGTCGTCTTTTCTTGGCCTTCTGGACTACATCCACAACTTGGTACAGCTCATACAGTCCTCGGTTGAAAAGTCTTCTACATTCGCCATCGTCGGTCGCATACGGGACCGAAAATCCGTAAAAGAATTTTTCTTTTGAAAGTGCCCAGTATCAATTCCCCTTTTTTTGGCAATCCGACACATCCTATTTAACCTTCTTTCCGTTTCCTGTTGCTCTCACTGTGCTCTTGGCAGTAAAAGTAAATAGAGAAAACAACTCCTTACCTTCGATATATTAATTTGTTACTTGTTCTTCTTTCCTCTACTCCAACTCCAAAATAAACTCGAAGAAAAGACGTATTTTCCTGATGAATCATCTCCCAATCGGGCCCATCGCGGTCCCAAAGTCAATTAATAGAAAAAAAAATATGTCAAATTCCAATAACACAATAATCAAGTGAAAAGCCCAAAAAAAACAAAATATTAATTGATGCCTTATAAGCGTGACCACATTCAATTATCTACACTAAATTAATCATTGACAAGTGGAAGCATTTTGGGAAGGGCATTTAATTAGCCGCACATTAACAATAAATTCCAACAAGGCACGAGAGAATCCAAATCAATCATCTCCGATATTTATTTGTCCCATGAGATATTTTCATTCAATCGCCTCAACTACTTAGTATTGGTCGTAATAGAAAAACACGAAAAATATGATTTATTTGGCCATCGAGAAATAATTTATTAATAAGTTCACAGGTATAGAGCTACAGACGCATTGAGTTAATGGCGGATGTAATTTTGATATTGACGAATGATGACTTCTACCATAATTTGTTTAGTTCCATGGAAATTCTACGAAAGGAAACACAATTTCCAATGCGGAAATTACATACATTTACAAATGGACTCTGTCAACGTCAGCAACTGTTGCTTAAAGGTTAAACTTCAAAGGCCCACATCGACATTTAGATTCCGCTTTGCTAGGCTCATCTCACAACTTTTTGTAGTTATTTTCCATCAAGATCCCTTCCTTACGATTAAAACTTAGTTTTTTTTGGAGAGAACACTTAAACTTACTACTTAAAAGTGTTTTTGCCTTCAAGCACGTGTTTATTGTGCAGCAAAAATCTTTACCCTGTTTCCCTAGAAACCCCAAACGTGATACGTATACCTGTTTTTGCTGTTCCTAAATTTAATAATGCCTCTAAAATGTATCACGTATGTCTTAAAATTTACACAACAAGGTGTTTTGAACTAAAAGCTTCCAAAAAGTCCTATCCAAAATCCCAACTCCTCAAATTAAAGACCAGACTGGCGACATTGTTTATTTAACTCAATCAGTACAAAAGACGTGAAAGCGGTATGGGGCTATGTATAACTGATTTGACTCATTTATTCACTACCTTTGTAAATACCTGCTTGTTGGTAAGTAAGGCCTCCCTTTATGGTTACTTTTGCCTCTGTCATTGCTAGCTACCTTTTTTTGCTTTCCACCCATTAAAGGTAGTGATTAAATGAAAGTCTGGGAGTGTTGGAAGGATGTTGCATTAGCCCTCTTTAAAACTCCCACTTCACACAGAGAGCTTTTAAATATTGTAATTTATTCGTATCATGCCGTGTCTACCTGTTGTACAAGTTGCAGAAAATGATTGAAGACTCTGCAAAAACCAGACACTCGTTCTGAGTAGGTACTCTGTTTTTCTCATAAATTCGGTTTTTGTTTTTTTTCTTTAAAAATTTAAACTTGGTTACGGTTGATGTGGCTTCTTGGTTTCGGTTTCTGGTTTTTGCTTCTGGGGAGGTTTTTGATGTGAAAATTTGGGTACAGGGGTTGAGAGCAATGGAGAGCAGGATTTATGGAAATATGAAAGCGGCTCATGCAAAAATAAAGTAAGTAGTAAAATAATAAAGTTTAAAAAACAAGAATTTATTAAACTATTAGATATTAAAGGAAAAAGAATTGGATTAAAGGGGATAACTTGTTCTATGACCTACACCTGTTTTACCTTAAAATTAAATAGTAGTAGTATGAAAGTATGAAATGTGAAAAATATATTATTACTAGCTGACACGAAAGACTTCGTACTACCTCAATCGATAGCCCGCTACGATACCACCCGCTACTCTCTCCCCGCTTCTCCACTACCGTCTACCCGCTACCCTGTTACACCCAGTTACCCTGTTACCTGCAACCCCACTACCTACTACCCAACTTTCACATGCTACCCGCTTAACCGATAATCGCTACCTACTTACCCGCTACCCCACTACCCTCTACACGCTATCCCGTTGTACCCAGCTACCGTATTACCTGCTACCCCACTTCCCGTTACCCAATACTTTTAAACGCTACCCGTAAGGGTGGGCCACCCTCAACATTTAGTGGGATGAAAAATAAATGTTGTCCTATTCTCCACTCCAGCCGATATCCTCGAAAGATTCTTGATAATCAGTCCCGTGGCACGAGAATTTTATGTTAAGGGTTTTCCAATAAGAGGTGTTATTCTTATATTCAAAGAAAAATGGGATTTTTTGAGGTAAATTATCGGATGTTTATTTTATTATAAAGAGGAAAATATGCCTATGTTCTATGTCCTGGATAGTCTCACGAATTCTATCTTTGAGGTCTTGAAATTACGCTGGGCTGTTGGCGTAGACCTTATCTTTCACGTGGCCCCAAAGGAGAAGTCGCAAGGTGTTAACGCAAAAGATCTCGGTGGCCAATTGTGATCACATCTTCAAGAGATAACACGGTCCGGAAACTTTTCCCGTAAAAGATCGATGGTTTCATTGCTTGTGTGGTACGTTGCGCCACAGTGTGACATTTCGCTCATCTAGCGGAATAAAATTAATAGCGCTTACAAATTAATTTTTTTTTGAGTATTTCTTTCGCAAGATTCAACATATGTATATATCCAGAGAATGATTTTTAACTATAACTATTTATTTAAACAGTTAAATTTTTTATACGCAGAGATCAGAATGTATACATGTTATTTGCTTATGTTAGACTCAAAACAAAGAATGAATGAAGGTTGTATTTTTTTTTCTGATTTTAAATTTTATGTATCAGATTCATAATAAATAAGTGCAAAAATAAGTTAAATTGCAATTTTTGTACATATCGATACACGTTTTTGACTTAAAGACCTTTCAACTCACCTTTCACGGGCACTGCCTCTTGCGAAGAACTGACAAAACTTCCAAGAGTATCATCTGTCATGAAAAAGTGCTTCTCAACTTTGCCGTTCGGAATCGGCGTAAAATTGTAGGTCCCCTCAATTTTTCACGCGCACCTAGAGAATTGTTGATGAGAGTAAGCCACTTAGGCCTTGGCTCTTCAAGAGCTGTCGCGCCACTCTACTACTAACTCACGTGTATTTTGCACTTTGGCAGACCGTTACTAAAAATTAAATTTTTCTCCCCAAACTGTTTTTTTTTTTAGTATCCATAAAAAATATGAATTTCAATGTGTTTGAATTACAAAAATTTGTATAGTTGCCAAAATTTGGAACGAACGAACCTGTGAAAATGCATGTTTAATACACATAGAAAGGTCCATTCTGTACAGGTACAAAATTCTGACCGAAAATCCTGTTTACTTTTTGTTTAGATTTGTAAAAAATAAAAAAAAAAAAACATATAAATATATAATAATAGACAACACTTTAAAACATTTTTAACAAAAATTTGCTCCGAATCCCTCAAGCAGCTTAGATTTTTTATATTGTTACATTTAAAAGTTCCAGGACTTCATTTATAAGAATATGAATTTTACGTACTATAAATGGATCTGATGCAATCGGAAATCTTTAATTGACTCCTAAAAATTATTGATTACTATAAAAATTCTCCAAAAATTGTATAAAATTGGTTCAAATTTAATGTAATTCATATTTTGACAAAATAATTTTTTTTTTTTTTGAAAATTTTGGAAAATATTTCTTATTTACCCTATAATAAATTGTTATTTTTGTGATAAACATTAAGTTCTATCATCTTTTTGTTGTTGCATTATATATATTTATATACTTATAACATAAAATTCCTTTTGAATCGATGTAAACTTTCCAAGGATAGCAACGAACCAAACATATTGCATAAAACACATAATTTCTCACATATTTATTCATAAAGGTACATATATTTGTCTATATATGCATTTATTTATGTATTTAAATATGTAAATGCATTTATTTTAAAGTTCTTCTTGTTTTGTGTCTTAGTGTTATTTTTAAACTGATATTACAACATCATTATGTAAGAAATTATTTTGGAAGTAACTTCGAAAATAAGAAAAAAAAATGTATGGGTGTCGCACTTATGCGCAGCAACTTAAAAAACAGAATTAAAGCTTATATATTAAGCTTTATAAAACATATAGTTTTCCATGGGAATAATGCGGAATAATATTTAATTTTCTCCAATTAATGTAAAAATTAACACAAAAAAAGGAATTTTTCAACTTTCGAGCACAATAACAAAATATTGAACATCATATGAAATAAGGTTTTACTTGTTTTTACATTCTCTTATATTATATTTAAGAAAAATAAAAACAGTCCCAAATAACAAATGAAAAAATCCTTGTAAATTCATATTAACCAAAGCACCTTTATAACTCGATTTTATCTAAAATGATCATCAAATCCAACTTTAAGATCAATTTCTGTTTTTTTGCCTAACCGTAATCTAAAAATTTATTTATATTTACTAAGTACAAGGTATTAGCTGCACATAAAACTGGTTTTTGCATTGATTCTTGAAAGTGATTTTTTTAGTTAAGTTCCGCTAGATTAGTGAATTGTCACACTGTGGTCTTGTTAAGAGTAAATGTTGTCTATATCAATATCACCCAATTCCTGCTATTTTGTCGTTTGTGGAATGCCTAATTCCAAAGAACGAAGAGGAATGGATAAACCTGGGTTTTCTTCAACCTTTTGGGCTACAACAGCAATATTCACCAGCACAAATTGAATTAGTGCCAGCCCTTATTCATCTTTGTTTGATTCTAGACTACTATTCATGCAACACATGGAACTGCACTCAACCTTCAGTCTCCGAAAGAAGAGCCATTGTCCGGTCACGGAAACTGCACTCAACTTTCAGTCACTGAAAAAAGAGCCGTAAACCGTGATGTGCGAATAGCAGCTGAGGCCAAACTCAAACAAACACAACCCCCGCGAAGGTCCATCCCACTACACTACAAATCCTCACTAAACGCGGTATCCAATTGCCCCTGGGTGAGGGGGTTTTGGTTTTGTATAACCATTAGTTATACATCATTGTTTTTTGTGATCTTTTGTTGTTTTGCAGCTTTTATCCAACTGGCGGATGAGGGACACCGGGACAGCTAGCAAGAACCAGCCAATCAAGGGACACACCCAACAGGGCGTCTTATTTCATTAACGTCTATCCACATTCGATACTCGTTGATCGTATTTCCTCATATAATATATACTTAAATATATTATCTTTTAAGGATCGCATTAATCTTCATCATACGTCCTGCTTCAATCCGTCAATTCCATTAGACTAAAGCTGCCTAAGTCCGCAGGTTCATGTCAATAAATTGACAAGAACCTCTCAGATGCACCACAAGAAGGTGTAGGTCAGCACGTTCACTTACTGGCGAGTATAACCTACACGGAAACATGTTTCCTTTCTAAATTTCCAGGTCCATGATTTTACCTCCTGGTTTTCGTACAGTAGGAAATGAAATTGTTCTTTTTCGTACAGTACGAACCTTAAACATTAGTTTTCTTTAGTTCACTGGTAGGGTTGCTTCTACCGCTACCGAACTTAAGGTTCACTTAACACTGATACATTTTAAGTTTTTTTATCCAATTCGCTATACAACAGTAGGACAACTCATTACTTTCTCACTTGAGGCGGCGCTACAGTCCGAGGTGGACTTGGGCCTCAACCAACAAACCTCTCCAGCCAGCTCGGTCCCAACCGTAGCTAGACTGCTGTTGAAATGGCCGAAGGTAATTCGCCCGATATACGGGAGGGTTTCTCTTGAACCAAGCTTCCTCGGCTACTTGGCGTTGCGTTGATTGATCTCAGTCATCTTCTAAGTTATCGGTGCCTTCGGAACGATTGTCTGCGCTGCTGCCCGGTCTCGGGTTTCTACGCCACCCTTCGGTATCTTCACCTTGAAGTTGAGTGGAGCTCCTGTTGGATTTGGCACCTTTACTCGTTCAGAGGCAGTTGGTTTTTCGGACGCACGGGTCGGATGCGATGACTCGTGGGTAAGCCTGAGCAGCGGGGGCTGAATGGGCTATTTGTCGTTTCTCGGTTCCAAGGGTGAGGTTTAACCTCGGTTGCTCCTCCGTCTCTGGTTGATGTGGCCGTGGATCACACGGCTTCTTAATTCTTTTTTAATGTCTCTGGCGGTCCATTTCATGTGATGAGTTCATGTTGACGCCCGGACTATTAGTGACTATACTAGTTTTCTCTCGGTCGGTATGTCGGATATTATTTATGGAATAAAATTCTCGGGTATGTCCGTTCGGAAACTGTCTTCAAACTGGCTGCTTGACTATAGTTGATGCGTTTGTATCGTCGGTATTCTGCAGTTTTGCCTGTTCTCCAGGCTGATCTCCTCTCCAGAGTTTTCCTCCGAAATTAAGTAGCCTTGGTGCATACGCGGCGGAAACGTGTTGACTAGTTTTTATAGAGAAGGACGATTCTGGTCCGATCAAGAAATGAGAAAAATCAGAAGCGTACACAATAATTGTATGCTGACTTGACATGAGTAGAGTAATCATGAGTTTTTGCACAAAACAAGATCTTAGAGATGCTGAGATCTAAGACAATTTGACAGATGAAAATATAAGCGATGGCAGTGACTTAACCGAAACACAATACCAGAAATATATAGATGAATCAACCTTGGTCCCCAGCCAACCTGCAACCTCTCTAATCAGAACTCTCTCACAACTTGTCGACAATTGAAAAAATCGTCTATTCCGATGGTCAAACGACATTTTCGTATGAACCTAGGGCTAGGGAGGTCGTAATTGTTTTTTTTTTTTTATTTTTTTTTTCTGTGTTTTTTGTTGTTTTTCCCTATTTCTTTTCTAAAAACCAAAAAACAAAATGGAAGTGGAAGTGGAAGTGGAAGTGGAAGTCGAACCGAGTGAAAGCGATTGCGATTGGCATCCTCCTATCGAGATACCTATTGTTGAATCACATGTGTTGCAAATTCCTTCCAGATTAATACCATTTGATGATTTCTTGAAACTGGAACTAGGAGAAGAACATAGAGATAAGCTTGAAGATGAGAAAATTGAAGAAATGGAAGATGAACTTGGAGAAGAAGAAGAACAAATCATAGCCGGCGAAGCGTCATTAACAGAAAGTTCAATAATTATAGAAGAAGCTACAGACGCAATTGTTGTCGAACAAATATCCCTTGACGACTTTGAAGCTTTCAAACTTGAGCTTACGGAACCAAAAGTCAAAGAGAAAACCAAAAGAATAACAATTGCAGACAGCAACCTTACAGATGTTGTAAGTAAATTTCAGGCTTTGAAATTAAAAGTTCAACAAGAAGCTGAAGAAGCATTGCGCATTCAAATAAATGAAATTACGGACAAGATTCTTAACACGCTGATAGAAAAGGTTGTCAATATTTGTGAATACGTAGACCCGGATGATTTTCTTCGAGCACAGTTGGACAAAGAAAAGGTCTTTTCTGATGTCATAGACAAGATGTCCAAACTGGACGACGAATATGCTATTCAAGTTTTTTTGGATCTCACAGCAGCAAGATATTTTTGGCGAAAGAAAAAACTTCAGCCATTGCAGAATGATAAATATGATGAATTAGACAATTATATGCGAAAGTATCATGATAGACTGATGGTAGTCAATCAGCATATGGCTGTTTTAGAGCCAACAAAGGCTATGATCCTGCAGGAAAAGGGTGAATTGCAAAGCGTGGTTGATGAGTTGAAGATGCAATCGGAGAGCAAGATAAATGAGTTTGTCGATTCTGTCAAACTGTGCTTTGGTGCTGATAGTTCTGAAAAATTGAACACAGTGAGTTGCCAAATTTGTGTGAACAACTTTTTGTAACTAAAAAATATTCTTAACAGTTGATTGATATATTTACAAGGAAGATGAATAATTTGCGGAAGGAGATCTCGCACCACAGATTTATTCTTATTCAGAGACAACATACTCTCGCCGACTTGCAAGAGGTTCTTCAATTTTCCGTTAAAAATCACTTAAAACCTAATTTTTTTTGTTTTATTCTAGCGTTCGCGAAAACTTGAAGACCTAGGAGAGGGACTACGCATGCACGATTTTGAAATTCTTCTCACCGAAGTTGACGCCCTGCCAAAGAAAACCGAAGGTACTATCCCGTTTCTCTTGAAAACATAAAGATATCAAACCATTCTATAAAAATTCCAGAAAGAACTAGAGACCTCAATCGATTCCGTCATAGATGCATAGCCGATATTCACCTATGCGCTCATATTCGAGAGAAGCAGAAAATGACTCGAAGTACGATCAGTTCTCTGGAAGAGTATCTTGAGGAACTAATTGAAGAAAAACAAGCTACGAGAGAACATTTAAATGAATTTAAGACAGGAACGCTTTAAGATTCGAATGGAATTAAAACAGTATAATCTTGATATCGGACTTGGTGCTAAACCAGAACTCTTGCATGATTATGATTATACTGTGGATAGAATTCAATATTTAAGAGAAAAAGTAGCTTCTATGAAGGATGAATATATGGGCGTGTATATGGAAATTCAAGAAATGGTTAAAAAATTGCGAACTTAGCAAAACTGGTTCCATTTTTTAGTTGAAACATAGAAAATACATAGAAAAGGTGTTACAAATTTTGTGTTTTTTTTTTTAGAGATGCATTTTCGATACGGTCTTTCCAACACAAGAAACAAAACATCTCCTTTGGTTGTGGTTATCAATTGCAATATTGTTGCTCCTTTTGCACTACCTGGCAAGTATTCTGGCTCTTATTCTGGTTGATCAGCATGTTTCAAGGCCTTATTGCTATTCGTTACGGTCAGACTTCTGCAGTTTTGACCGTTGATTACTGCTTTAAACAAACGTTAAGAAAAATCATCAGACGTTGTTTATACTCCGAGAGCCGAGAGGCCTCCGCCATACTGTCGTATTTATCAGCCGCAACACGGGATTCATACATCCAACCTAGTACCCTTTACTATGACAACCTGGCGGGCATACCTCAGCTCTAGAAAAAAACACTGAGTGTTAAGCTTGTGATGTTCTTTTTGGCTACCAGCCGAGGTTTTGTTCGCTTGTTTCGCCAAAGCTTTATTGAAGAAAACACGAAACTTCAATGCTAGCTTAGGTATTCTGAATCTGTTCACAGATAACTTTAATAAGAATACACCTTTATTTACTATAATAAACTTAATAAATTATGAATATGGTATGTTCTGAGCTATCCCTATACGGCTGCTTTTGGTTTCTGTTCCGGTGTGTTTGACAGGTTTTTTGAATCAGTAGGTTGCGGTGATCGAAGACAATTCCCTCAGCGGCTTCGGATCGACAGGTACAACACTTCTGGTGGCATGGATCGACAAATTTAATGCACTGACTGCACAGATCGGCCAGGTATAATGCCGCTGGTGCCACAGATCAGCAGGTACAATGCCGCTGGTGACACGGATTGGTATACGTACAATTCCCCTGGTGGCAATTAATAAAGGCGGCACTTGCACTTTCCGTGGATCAGCTAGTACCAAAGCCAAGAGCCTGGCAGTTCTGGCATCTACAGTCACTTAGTCCTTGTACCGTATGTTTGGTGTTCCTTGTCATCTTTAGCCTGATGGGGGGCTGTGATGAGAAGACTTCCGTGGCTGGAGCGTTTTCGTCCATTCGCTCGATGTGGCCGAGCCATTGTAGTCGTCTTTTCTTGGCTTTCTTGACTACAACCACAACTTGGTACAACTCGTACGGTTCTCGGTTAAGCCTTCTTCTCCATTCGCCAACTTCGCATACGCCAAATCGAGGCAGCAGCGGTTCGCTAGGGTAATTCTTCTTCGGATCTCCATCTAACGTGTCGTATGTGGGATTGATGTTTGTTCCAAGAAACGTGAACTCCTTAACTACCTCGAAATTGCTGCTAACAACAGTGACGTTTTGTCCTAGCCGTTGGACAGGTGTTGCTTTGTTGTTGATAGCATGTACTTTGTTTTGGCCTCATTCACTTCAAAACCAAAGAGTTTCGCCTGTTCTTCAATCGCTGTGAAGGCCTCAAGCCCTCAAGGCCCTCTTTGATCGACTGATGATGTCTATGTCGTCGTCCGAATAGCCTAGGAGCTGGGTGGATTTGTTGAAGATAGTGTTTTTCGTGCGCACACCTGCCATGCGCACTATCTGCTCAAGAACTGTGTTGAAGAAGTCACATGACAACGCATCTCCTTTGTCTATAAGCCCTGCGCATGTTTGAAACAACTCGTATGAGCTGTTACACTGCACTGCGTATTGTTTAGTGTTATGCAGCAGAGGTGGATCAGTTTGTTCGGGACACCGAATTCAGACATCGCCATCATAAGCTCTGGGCGGTGGATGCTTTCATAAGCAGCTTTGAAGTCGATGAAAAGATGGTGGATTTCGACTTGAAATTCGTTGGTGTTTTCAAGGATTAGCCTCAGTGTGAATATTTGTTCTATCGCTGTTCTGCCTGGCCTAAAGATACAGAACGGTTTAAGGTTATGATTTGCAACATTAAGCAGGGATATGAATCGGTAGTTTTTGCATGACATAGGATCGCCTTTTTTGTAGACTGGGCTTATCAACCAGCCAGTCGGCATGCATTCTTCCTCCCACACTTTGTTGGTGACCTGGTCCATGCGGTTTATCAAAACACCGAGTTCCGCAGGTCTGATCCGGCGGACTTGTTATTTTTTTGAGCTTTTGAATGTCTCTTTGTTCACTTCTTCTGTGCTGGGAGCTGGGACTGGGCTTCTCTTTCGTCATTTGCCCAGTCGACATTATGCGCATTCAGTAGCTGTTGAAAGTGCTGCTTGAAAACATCTACAATTCCCTGTGCTTCGGTGACTAGGTTTCCTTCACAGTTTCGAAGAGCCTGTATCCCGGTTCTAAAAACAGAAGCTAATTGCTTCAACCTTTTAAAGAAATCCTGGATGTTGTTCTTGGCCCGAGATTCTTCTAGATCTAAGAAAAGAAACTGTGGATGCTCTTTTCCTCCTTCGCAGGGTCTTTTTATCATGTCTTTTTTTGCTCGGTTCTCTTCTCTTGCTGCTCTGGTTTTCCGTTGCAGCATCTGCAAACGTGCAATTTCCCTCTTTCTTCTGAATAACGCGCCTTGGAAACTACTGCTACCTACCACCGTATAACGAGCTGCAGGAAAGTCATATTAGTCAGAAGCCATCATCTGTTGTAACTTCGTTGAGGTTGTGCCTTCCAACTAATCCTACCCGATTTTTGCATTGAAGTCTTCGTGTACGATTTTGACGTTGTACTCTGGACAGGCTCCGTATAGGCTCTATCCAGAAAGTCGTAAGAATTCTCCTTGCTAGACTCCTCAGCATCATGGGTAAGGGCGTGTGCATGTTTTGTAATGTAGCCTTGATGTGGATTACAGCCAGGCGATCACTAATTGCCTTGAAATCCATGACTTTCTATCCAAGCGGATATCTCACCACGAATCCGCATCCAAATATGTGCATTCCTTGATGACAGCTGTAATTAATATCGCACATTTTTCCTTTTCATTGTCCCTGATCCTATCCCTCGTATTTCCTGGATCGCAGTAATGTCTGCCTTATACTGCGTGAGGACAAATTCAAGATTTTCACTTGCACCTGCAGTGTAGACGTAGAGTATTCTTAAATTCCAGGTACAAACTCTCAATGCATAGTTCGTTGGGAGATCTCTTAATTTCATTTGAAATTACAGGTTAAATCATCAAACATCTCAACAACTAGATGTGAATTCAGTTGATAGAAACCAAATTTGTCCATCCACAGTAATTGTCTGCCCATAAATTGCTTTTCGGTTGTGTCGTGCCTGTGTGGTGTGTTGTCAAGTGATCACAATGGTGATGCTGAGGTAGGAAAAATTAATATTTTTGTAATACGGCGTCAGTTAATTTTGATAAAATATAAAAACGACGAGTTAATTTACATCCTGGTGAAGAGGACTTAAAAGTCGGTCGAGTCAATGAAGCTCAAAAGCCATGACTTTGGAAAAGTTTTTTTGACTTAGAAAAAGCACAAAAAAGTTAATAAACTCAAAAGGATACCTTTCTAATGTCTTGAATTCCCCATGTACATCCCCGAACTCTCAGGTATTTAATCGAAAGACCTTCAAAATACTTAACTTTTCAGACCTTTTATTATTTTCGCATTATTCGTTTCCCATCAAATAATAAAACCAAAGCAAAGAAACAAGCTTTAAATGACTCCCTAAAGACCGTAACCGAACACCAATTTGCAGTGTTGTTTTTTGTTTCTCTCCCATTTTCATGATAAACATCCTGTTTTTCGGTCTACCAAGCACATTTTTCATCCCAATTTTTTGTGTTCCATTTACATTTTTTTTTTCTGTGCAAGCAATAAACTTTTCACCAGACTGCGCGAGAAAAAGACAAACACAAAAATTCCGACAAAACGGTTTGCCTTAGGATAGGGGAATTTGCGACTCCTTCCTGGAGAATTGAGTAATGAGTAATTTGGCAGCCATTTAAGTTTCATGTTTAATGTTTTGTTTATGAAAAGTAAAAGCTCCTTTGGGTAGATGAATTCAGTTCAAAGAGTTTGTTTCTTCTTTTTTTTTAGTATTGTTCATTTTTTGAATAATTCAGGAATTTTGCAATAATTTCCATATTGATAGCAATTTTTGGTACATGGAAATTTGCATGTTATATTTCCTCGGGGGTATTTTTAATGCCATGTGACATAAAGCTAATGGAATTTTTAACAGGATACTTTCATCAAAAAGCGACGGCGAATGACGGATTTGAATTTCTGTTACTCACCCGTTCATGTGACTTAAAGCTTTTCGTACCCTATTGTTATTGGAAACATAATTACTTGAAAGTCATGTAGTCTGCTAATATTTTACAGAAAAACAAGGATGGTTGGTACCGTAAGTGGGTTCTCACAGCAATCTATTAACGTGTGGTACATTCCTGTAGTCACAGTATTGCCTTAACCGAGTGGGGAAGCCGATTTTAGAAAAACTTGTCGGCCCAGCTCTCTAAATTCGGGTGCGTTGATTTTTCATTTAAGGGATTCTAATTCAATAACATATGTTTATCAACTTATTATTTTGGCGGATTTGTGTGATGTGAATGCACCTTAATTCTTAATGACATTTCTTCGCGAACACACCCTGCATACAACAGCTATTCGACAACACTGAAGTGCGTTTTTGAGCCGACGAGAGTTGACTCTAGTCAACTATTGTTGAATATTTGTCGTTTTGGCACACCAATAGTCACGATTCGTAACAGAAATTTTAGTTTTTGCGGTCAGTGTTAATGTGTCCAATCGTACTATTCCCAACTCATCTCTAGGAGGTGAGTTAAAAGTGTTGATGTGTCAAATTGATTTTTTTATGATTAATTGCGTTTTTAACTGGCAATCTGGAATCTAAAAACAGCATTCTGGTTTTAAAATCAGAAGGGAATCCTCTTCTTTTCAGAATCAGAATTGTCAATTTTTCCCAATCGAACGCATTCAGAATGCCTAACTTCCAGAATGACAATTAAAAACGCCATAAGAAAGTATTCGCGAATACCAACCAAGTAATGTCCAAAATCATTCTCAAAATTTACCTGAAACTCTATCAATGTGTCCACTCCAAATTGGAAGACAAGAAAAACGGAGAAAAATATCTGTGAATGTTGTATGAATGGAATTTGAAATGGATCATAAATCTTCAAGACGCTTTTCAGGTTAGACTGGTGGAGTAAGAGCATAAACCGCATCTTTTACAATAATTGCTTATAATTCAATAGGGACAATGAATACCTCTACTTGGTTATAGCGTACTTCCCTGGAGGAGATTTGCTTAGTTTGATGAGGCGCAATTGACCTCTCGACTAAGACTTGGCTCGGTTCTATCTAGCCGAGCTGACTCTTGCCATTCATGCTCTCCATTGCATGGGCTATGTCCATCGCGACATGAAACCTGAAAACATTCAGATCGGCGGCTTTGGCCATATCAAACTGTCAGATTTTGGAAATACCGCTGCCTTGAATCGTAACGGGCATGTGTACCTGTACAGTTCCTCGCCGGTTGGAACTCTTGATTACATTGCTCTAGAGCTGCCTGAGACAATTTCCACCTGCAGATTGACCAAATCCCAGCATAGCGTAAATTCTTTCAAACCTCGGCTTTTAAACATTGAAGCTAAAAACTACTTACAGGTCAGCTGAGACTTCTGATCCATGAGTATCATAGGCTATGAATCATCTGCGAAGTCACACCATTCCACGAGGATAATGTCCACGAGTCATACTCGAAAATCCTCAGTCACTACGACATTCGACATACCAAGTGACTTAAAAGTCAGCGCCAAATGTTCTAGTGTTCATCGTTTGGAAGAACGCGTCTCTGAACTCCGCCCGAAACTAACACAGACTTAACTATCAGTCTTCAGTTTTGCACACCAAGTTGACTGAGAACCTCTTCCAATTGTGAGCGCCACCTGAGTCGCGGTGTTCCTCTCCTTCTGCGTCCCTCGGCAACAGTGTCGAAGGCCTACCGGGCCGGAGCATATTGGTGTTCATCCGCTCTAAATGACCGAGCCATCTGAGTCTCTGGACCTTGACCCTTCTAGCTAGGTCCATGTCGTTGTAAAACCCGCTGTTCGCTGTTATATCTCTTTGGCCATTTCCCTTCAATGCACACGGGGCCAAAGATGACCCGAAGAACTTTCCTCTCGAAACAGTCTAAGGCACATTCATCCGATTTTGTCAAGGTCCATGCTCCTGCACCAAACAGCAGGTGCAGGACTGGGATGATGAGGTTATTTTACAATTTTACCTTAATTGCTCTAGAGAGGGTCTTTCCACTCAGTTGCTTTCTTAGCCCAAAGAACCAGAGATTAGCAAGAGTTATTCTTCGTCTGATCTCGGCGTTGGTATTATTGTCCGTGTTTATAGCCGAGCCTAGGTAGACAAACTCCTCTACTACCTCGAAGTTGTATGCGTCTATTGTGACGTTCAGTCCTAGCCGTCTGTGTTATGTGTCCTTCCTCTAAGACAACACATACTTCGTTTTTCCCTCATTTACCGATAACCCCCTTTTTGCCGCTTCTGTCTCAATTCTCACAAAGGTGCCATTGACATCACCCTGTGTACTTCCCATTATATCAATATCATCAGCGTACGCGAGAAGTTGAACAGATTTTTGGAAGATAGTGCCTCTGTTGTTGACGGTGGAGTTAATACACTCTCTTCTTAAGAACGATGTTAAAACAATCGCACGACAGTGCATCGCCAACCTCGCTCGTTGCCAACCTTGATGGAGCAGCGTGAGTTCTCCATCGTCATTTTGCACAAGCGAACAAGCTTGACAGGGATGCTAAAACTAGACATAGCTTTATACAGTTCGTCTCTGTAGATGCTGTCATATGCTACCTTAAAATCAATGTAAAGGTGGTGGGTATTGCTTTGGAGTTCATAGGTCTTTTCCAGGATCTAACGCAACGTGAACATTTAGTCGATGATTGACTTTCCTGGCCTGAAGCCACATTGATAAGGACCAATCAGATTGCTGACGAAAGGCTTCAGACGTTCACATATTACGGCAGAGAGGATCTTGTAGGCGATGTTAAGCAGACTGATTCTTCTGTAGTTGGCACAGTTTAGAGGATCTCCCTTTTTCAGGATCGGGCCAACTATACTGAGGTTCCATTCATCGGGCAAGCATTCCTCTGACCATATCCTACAGATTATTTGGTACATGCTTCCTCTATCCAGCTTGTCGCCTGCTGTTTTGAACAGCTCGGCAGCTAGACCATCTGCTCCAGCGGCTTTGTTGTATTTCAGCCTTGATATTGCCGTTTTTACTTCTTCTAATGCGTGTTCCCGGAATTGTTGACTATCATCGTGTCCCATGAAAGGTTTCTGTCTGACGGCGGTGTTTCAATTGTTATTGTTCCGTTCAAAAGAAAGGAAAAATGTAAACTCAAAAGATTTGTTTTATTTTTTTCTTGTTTGACAGATCAACCAAAACTGACGAAAAGGCGTTTTTTGATGATTTCAACTATTTCCAACTATGACACATCAACCATTTTTTTTTTTTTTTTTTTGACATAACAACTGTAGTCAACTATCGTCAGCGCAAGAACGCACTTCTGTGATTTGACATTTGTTTTAATAACCTTAAATCTGCTTAACAACAATTTAACACGATGAACAACTTCAACTTTATTGATTAACATTTATAAAGCTCTCATTTGGTATGTATCACCACCTCAACTATAAACATAAAGCTTATCCCAAAAAACTAATAAAATTATTTTCGTAAATATTTTCAAAGCCTCTATCTTCACGAATGTGCACGAGTGCTTAATATCAATCAGAATATTATGTTAGGTCACGTTAACACACGTTTATTGCATACGTGCGTCGTCCATTTACAAGAGTGTAGACCTAGAATAAATCCCTCGTCACTTTTGCGGTTCCGTATTCGACAACCAAACACACAAGACATCACGCAATCCTTATATTGATTCGATTTGATGGGTTTTGATAAATGAAATTTCATTAAACTTTGCTGGAACTTGAACATGAACATATCAGCAGGTAAGGGGTTGACCTAAGTTATAGAATTATCTTTATTAGATTTTTCTTCTTGCCTTAGAAACTGCCTATTAGATTCCAAGGATTAGTGATAGAAAGTTTTTCATTGCCTTTATTCATTTTAGGCCTAGAAGATGGCTTTTCAAGGAACTGTTTAATTTTAAATCTCTGTTGTTCTCAGTGGGTCACCAAACACTCAGAAGACGCATTACACTTTCTTTTTATCAATTTTATTTGGACATAAATATTCAATTTTATCCATTCTGTCTCAGACATCGTTATTTTTTTGTTTAGCCTTTTAGGAATCGATATTCATATTCTCATGATAAAAAAAAAATATAACGTTTGTGTTTGAATGGTTTGTTGACATTAAGTTCAATCGCTCGTCCTGAAATCGGATTTTGTGAGATTTCGTGATTGGTTATGGTTATGCTTATGGCAGTCAAAAGTGGATTCCTTTTATGTTAATCCATAATTTATTATGATATGGCACAATAAATAACAAAAAAAAAAAAAACAGAATATATCAGTCGATAAGTGCCCTTTTGAAGTTCGTTGCTGCTCGATCGAATCATCGAAAATTGGACGCAATGGATAAACCATCTGCGACGAAGCAACGGCCAACATTGAATTTTCTGTATTTTTTATTTTAAAAAAGTAGGTAACCTCGAAATACATCACGCATTATTTTCGTATTTAAAAAAGAACACCAGTAAAGCTCTTTTTCATTCATTGAGTCAGATCAAAGCTTGAGAATAACAGTACGATGAGAAATGTCAATACAAAACAGTCTGCACTCACTTCCAGAGCAGGGAATAAGCCATAAAGAGGCACGATCAGCTTCTTCATAAAAGTATGCAATACCTAATTCTACTCATAAAAGTATGCAATTTTCTTCAAAGTGTTTAAACTGAAGTTACCATCTTAAATTTTTGTTCGTTTACCGATAGACAACCAACTTTCGAAAAATAAGTCTGGACAGTTGAAACCAAAATTTGCTGAGACTTAAACCTACAACATTTGTCACCTGCAGGGAGCTTATTTGGTTTCCAATAGAATAGACTTCTTATAATTTCAAATCGGTTTGGAAAGTCATTAATTTTCTAAAACGCTGTATTTTTTCAACATAAAATTTTAAATATTCACTCGTGACGTGATAGACTTATTATTATATTTTTGCCTAAAATAAATCATATTTTTACAACCTGAACAAACAAATCTGATTTTGTTACACGAGAGTTGAAGCAATTTATAGATTTTTTTTTTTGTTTGGTCTTAAGCACACCTATTTAAAAAAGCCAAAAATACCCAAATGAATTTACGTTAAATAGCCCATTAAAAATAAAAGCCCAAAATGTGTTGGCACCTTTACAAGAATTACACCCGCCGCACCGGCCGCCGCCAAAAAACATCGAACGATGAATTTCTTCAAAAAATGGGAAAAAGGTGTTCATAAAATGTGCGAAGCAATTTGCTGTAAAATTCCTCACCTATTCTGAAACCAATTGATGTTGGGAAGAAGAAAAACCTTTTTCTTAAATCTTTTGGCAATGACCGTTGACACTCAATTTGACGCGAAGCAAGGGGCGACATTTCAATGAAATTATCATGAAAAGGCCATTTGCTTTTTTTTTAATTTTTGTTTGCATGTATGGGTGTGTTTGTAGTGTGAAATCAAAATTTAATGTTTCAGAATTAAATTTTAAAGGCCTAAAAGCAATTTACAAATTCAATTTATGATGTTTTGGTGGACTATAAGAATAAAATCTGCCTTGGAGACAATCTTAATTCTCAAAGAAACACGGAAGTCAAACAGAGTCTCCTCCTGCTCTCATACAGTATTGATAGACCCGTGTCGCAATGTTGTCGTATTAAGAAAATGCGTACCTTGAATGAAGTGGGAAAGGTGATTGTTTTTAATTTGAAGTGATATTTTGACTTTGAAATGAAATTTATTAATTTTTCTGGCACAACGCCAAGAGATATTGTCAGACAGTTCTTTTTTTCATCCAAATGATTCATCGTCACAATGTTTTGAATTCTTTTATGGAGTGTATCGTGTTTTTGTTCCTCATTGTTGTCATGTAGTTTTTATTGAGAAAACATGTTTTTTAAACTTAAAAAAATATTTGTTAATTTACGTAATATCAACAGCATTCAAAAGTGAGACATATTTTTGTTTTGTTTTGTCTGTCATATTTTTTTTTGAAGATTGTTGTCAACAAGGTATAATTTTTATGACAGCTAATTTGCGAACATCTTTTATAGCCATGGCAACCGAGTGTTGCGTAACAGAAGCAACACCACTTTGACTTTGGTGGAGATGAAAAAAGACATCATTAATTATTTGAAAAGCTGTTTCTTGATCCCACACCTTTTGGTTAAATGGTCCGTGGACAGATTGTGCAAATGTACATAATAAATGTTGCAATTTATTTGACAAGAACAGGCGGTCACATATTTGTCCAAGTTTTTATGGTTTTTTTTTTTTATTTTAAAATATTTCTCGTGTTTGACCAAGTCGCCATTACAATCAGATGTGAAGAAAATCATTCTGCACACATTTTGAACGCAAATTCATCGCATGGTCCAAATGAACTTATCGGTGTAGGTTACAAGTTATTCAGAGTGCAATATGACGTCATTCCAGTTCTCGAAGCTTGAAAAATTTGGAAATAATGACTTTTTAAGCACATCATCTACGAACTTACAACGGACAACTACTTCCGACTGGCTACTGACCGCTTTGGTCACCAACTCTTGCCACTTTCAATATTCTGCTTAAGGCAAAGTTTGCGGCTAAAATTAATAAAGTCCGATAAAACTCTCCCATGTACATACATACTTATGTTCATACACAAATGATTATCCTCCATCCTGCAAAACAAAATCTTTCTGATGACATCACACCTATTGATGGTTTAGCCCTTGCTGAAAATGCCGCTGCTCTTGCAAATGTTGATATGAGTAATCATATAACAACAATTAATGATCATACATTAGACAATAATATGGATAAAGCAAAACTTTCTATATCCAAGGTTGCCAAGATGGGTAAAAACGTTGATCCATGTACTCTGAGCAATAACGTCATTAGGAAAAAGAAGTGGTTTCATTTATCCAGTTTTAAACCTAATACAATGCCTGAAGACATCATTGCCTATATTTCTTCGAAAACTGATCTAGACACATCGCTTCTTCAATGCTACAAATTGGTGAAAAATAGCGAAAAACATGATTTGTCAAGGTTAAAGTTTGTAAATTTCAAGATCGGAATACCTTTGGAATTAGATGATGTGATTTTCAACTCAGAACTCTGGCCAAACGGAGTAAACATTCGCGAATTTAAATTCCAGCCTACAAACAATGAACTGCGTCAAAGCCATGATGATTCGTCAAAAAACGAACCTCCTCCTGCGGTGATGATGGTAAACTGACTCGCTTAAATAAATTTGCTATTGGTTCGGCTGTTTCTGCTGTTGTTGCTGCTGATATTGTTAATGCTGATGTTGTTACTGCTGCTAACTTCACTTCCAAATTTGATGAAGTAGTATTAGAGAGCTCTTGTCTACTATATTACTTGAATACGAGTGGACTTCGAACAAAATTTACAGAGCTACTTCTATTCTCTTCTTCATTACAATATGAAATCATTGCTCTCTCTGAAACCTGGCTAAACGAAAATCATCATACATCGGAACTGTTCAATATCCAACAATATAATGTCTTTCGGAAAGATCGCTGCTCTTACATCACTGGACTAGACAGAGGTGGCGGTGTTATGATTGCTGTTCGGTCCACGTTTAAATGTGAGGAAATTTTATTGTCATCATCATCTCTTAACTTAAATATCGATATCGATCAGCTTATTGTAAGGATTTACTTAAATAAAATGCACGAAGTTATTATTTCCTTAAGTTATATTCCTCCAAGAAGCAACTATGAGATTTATAAAACTCATATTGATAACATTACATTTATTTTAAAAAACCTCAAAGAGAATCAGCACCTTATTGTTTTAGGAGATTTTAACATGCCTGATATACAATGGTTATTTGATAATGAAAATCAGTGCCTTATACCATTTAACATAAAAAATGATTGGGAAAGTGAGGTTGTTGATAGATTAGCGGAGTATAATCTTCAGCAAATAAATAAATTTCCAAACAGTCTACTTCGCACTCTTGATTTAGTTTTCGTTGACAAAGAACTTTGTGCGGATATTAATTGCGACTCTTCAACGTCACTTTCCAAATCATCGAAACATCACACAGCTCTCAATTTAAATTTTAAACTTTACGACTACATTAAGCCTTGCAACACAAACTCTAAATATGTTTTTGATTATGTTAAAGGAGACTTTGTTTCCTTATCTAATTTTCTTTGTTCATTTGACTGGAATTCTGTTTTAAGCGACGGTGTTCTAAAAAACTCTTATAATTTGTTTTGCAACAAGTTCAACGAGGCAATAAATTTATATATTCCTAAAGTTCGTCAAAAAAATGTAAACAAACCCCCGTGGTATAACAAGGAATTAGTAAACTTGAATAATCAGAAAATCAAAGCCTTTAAATTGTATCGCAGTTCCAACAACAACCAAGAACTACATATAAAATATCTGTCGTTACAAAAGAAATTTGATTTTTTAAATAAATTCTTATATAAACAACACATTTTCTTAACAGAGTCCAAACTAAAATGTAATCCAAAATTTTTCTGGAGTTACATCAATAGCAAAAAGAAATCAATCGGTGTCCCAAACTCAATGAGATTTGGTAATTCTTCCTCTTCTGATATTCCAACTATCTGCAACATGTTTTCAAGTTTTTTCCGCTCAGTTTATGTTAATACTAGTAGCGATAACGAAATGCAGTTTGAAGATACCAATTCTTTGAACGTGCTTAACATTGGTAGTATGACTATATCAGTAAAAGAAGTAGAAGTTGAGTTGAATGCGTTGAATTTAGACAAAAATGAGGGTATGGATGGTTTTCCACCCTTTGTTTTAAACAAATGTGCGAAAGCAATCGCCCTACCACTGTCAATTCTATTCAACCGTTCACTTGAGCTTGGTATATTTCTTGATGTTTGGAAAAGGTCTTTTTTAACTCCCATCCATAAATCAGGTTCAAAATCTGATGTTAGAAATTATAGGCCAATATGCAAACTATCTTCCATTCCAAAACTTTTCGAAAAATTGGTGTACAACAAACTTATAAATCTAACAAAAGTGTTGATTTCACCAATGCAACATGGCTTCGTAAGTGGAAGATCTACCAACACAAACTTGGCAATTTTCTCTAACTTTATTCTCTCTTCTCTTGAGAAAGGTTTTCAATGTGATGTTGTCTACACAGACTTTGCAAAGGCATTTGATAGGGTTGATCATCATATTCTTCTAAGGAAACTTAAAAGATGCGGCTTTCACTCAAATTTTTTACAATGGATCAAGTCTTATCTCAGTCGACGAACACAATTCGTTCGCCTTAATAATGTACTTTCTGATGCCATTGAGGTTACATCAGGTGTTCCCCAAGGAAGTCAACTTGGACCTATTTTGTTCCTGCTGTTTGTAAATGATATCCCAGATGTCTTGATGTATTCTCATTGTTTGATGTTTGCGGATGATTTAAAACTGTTTTGCGTCGTCAATGATGTATCAGACTGTTTAAAATTGCAAAATGATTTGCTAAATCTTTCTGTTTGGTGTAATAATAACAAGTTACATTTGAATGTCTCTAAATGTCAAAGCCTTACTTTTTGTCGCCGTTCGTCACCAGTCAACTTTGAATATTGTATTGATGAAATACCAATTGATAAAATAGCATTAAAAAAAGATCTGGGTGTTATTTTTGATACAAAATTTACTTTTAACAACCATGTCGACTACATAATAGCCAAATCATCTTCTATGTTAGGTTTTATAACTAGAAACTCCAAAGAATTTAAAGATCCTTTTACTTTTAAATGTTTATACTTTTCTTACGTGAGATCAATCCTTGAATACTGTTCGATTATTTGGAATACCTTCTATGCCATTCATTGTAGAAGGATAGAAAACATTCAAAGACGTGTTACCAGACACTTATTTTATCTCCTACGTTGGAATATCGTCCGTCCTTCATACGATACTCGTTGTTTGCTTTTTGGTATCCTTAGTTTGGAACTACGTCGAAAATATTTTGATATTATGTTTATAAGAGATATTTTAAACTATAAAATTAATTGCTCCTTTTTGCTAGATTTAATTGGACTTAATTGTCCTAATTATTCTTTAAGATTGAAATCTACCAATTCATTTTTCGTTCCTCAACACCGAGTAAACTATGGTCAAAATGAACCAATTTCACGTTGCTTAAGACAGGCTAACTCGGTCTCATATTGTGTTGAACTAGATTTTTACAATTCTCTTAATAGAAATACTTTTAAAAATATTCTTTTAATCGAATTAAAATTTAATAATTAAAGTAAAATTGTTATGTTACTGTTAATAAGATTATTTATTTTATTGATTTGTATATTGTTATTAGTCTTAAGTTATTTTGTAAAATTTGTAAGTAATCTAATGAGCTAGATCTCGACTTGATGAAATAAACAACATTAACATTAACATTAAAAAAATCCTTCTTTAACGTGATAAAAACTTTCTCCATTACATTAATCTAAACTTACAACATGGATGGTCCGAAGTTAGGTAGATCAACGTTATACCATTCCAGGAACCAAATTCACGTCGACATCACATCATCGAAATGAAGACCGCACCGATTGCCAGGACCAAGAGCTAGAATCAAATTAATTAAAGTTGCTCTAATTTAAAGATGTTTCAAAGGAGTAGATGAGCAGATAGTGGTCAGCAGTGGTGTCAATAGGACAAGAACAAACTTTCAAATATCGATTCGAGATACAGTTAAGTCCAGTGATGGTTAAACTATAAAAAAGGCTGGCAGAACTTATGTAAAATTGAAAAATTGATAATTTGCCGAGTATCTTGACTGGAATTTTGTGTTAAACTGTTTCGGACATAACGAAAAATTGATTCTGATCAATACATCCTTTGAAGGGTTCGTTTGCAATAGGCAACACCAAATTTTTTAGGAGGAAAGAAATTATAATATGCTTTCGCCAAGGTCTATTGAAGAAAACACGAAACTTCAATGATTGGTCTTTCTGAACCGAATGACAAATTCTTTATTGGAAACACCTTAAAACTGAAAAATACAATATTGAAATTACATCAAATTTGACTCTTATTCATAGAACAAAGACTAGTAGACTCAGTACTCATTTGCACTTGTTGGATGTCCGGTTATTTGCCGTCTCTATCGGTGATTATTGGAGAACATTTTACTCCAACGATTTATTTTCACTGGCCCTAGTGGCACCACACGACAAGCAATAGTTCTGGTGGATCAGCGGGTATATTTCAGGTCCCTGGTTGCCATTTCGAATTCGATAAAATTTGACATTCCCGTAAGACTGTCCCAAAAATTTGTTTTTATTTTTATTCACAGTGAAAATTTTATAAAAATGCATTGAGCATTGAGCGGATTAAAAGTCCTTGCCGGACATACAAACAAAACAATGCACCTTAAATTCCATGCAACAACTTTCATTATAGTTCTTCATTTCATTTAATTCTTCGCGCTTTCGCAGAATTTTCCGAGTTCCTAGTCAAAAATCTTATATTTTTAAATCAAGGCGCCTGCAATGTCATACAATTTTTCCTTTGAAAACCAATGAGTTTTCCGAGTTTTTCATCAAGAACTTTCTATTTTTCCATTCGAAAACCCTTTTCGAAACAAAAATTTCCAAGCAATAAAATCAAATTACCGACGTTTTTTTTTTTTTTTGTTTTCCAGTTTTCCCACTCTTTCATGAGGCTTTTTTTCAACAGAAACCATCACTGAATACAACAGTATTAACCATGAAAATTTCACCAAAATCTGTTCGGCCATTTCGGAGTCCATAAAGGACATATAAACATAAATCCATTTGTATAAATATAGAGACTACCGAAGGCCGTGGCGGCGTTCTTTCTTTGGTTGCGAAAATGTCCTAAAAAACTGATTTCGTACTAAAAGTTGAAATGACTACTAAAAGTAGTAGAAAAAGGAAGTGGTCGTGGTGTTTCTAGTACAAACGTACTGACCTTCATATGAGTTTTTCTACGAACTTTGAGTGTGACTTATAGGAATGCGGATGTTAAATTTTCCTATGATTTATTTAAATTTGCAGATATACTTTTTAATGAAGGCGTGAATTGCATATTAAGGTTAAAAGAAAGTCGATATTTTTGTAGGGCTCCTTAAAAAGCATGTAACGTTATGTTACAGACGATTTTCAATTGGTGGTGTTGCTGTTGTACATTTATTTTTGCAACCAACTTTCTCTCTAGAAATTCGGTATACTTTTTTTGTTTTTTTTTTTTTTTTTTTTGTTAGAATTAAAGCAGCGATGGCGGTAGTTTCACATTTTACTAATTGCAAGGTTTCTGACTTAAGAAAACGAAGTTCAACTGACACTTAAGCGGAAAACACAAAGCTGCTTTGGGGTATGAGCGTTGAGTAACGTATAAAGTTGAAGCGTAGTAATTGCTTACAATCTAACTTAAAGCAGCTTTGTTGCTCAATTTGACGTTATAGCGAGAAACCCGTAACATACACGTAACGTGGTTTAAGCTGAAGCAAAAGTTAAAATGTTTTCTCCTTTTTTATATATATTTGCTCAGCGACATGTTTTCTTGTTTATTTGTTTGATTTTATTTTAATTGTACTTTCTTCTCGCTTTAGCTTTCGGATTTGTTTTCAAAAAAAAAAAAAATTCTTGAGATAAAATTTTCGAAGAACGACTAATTTAGTTTATCAAAATGATAGATGTCAGTCAAAGTTCAATCGCAAGCGTAACGGAGTCAGCGAAAACTAGCTTTGTGTTTTCCATTTATTTCATGAGAATACAGTTGCGTTACGTTACGTTACAAAAATAGTTTTTCGAAGAATTCAGAAACAAAAAAATAAACCCACATTTGGATAAACGATTTTAAGCATTTATCAAGTTTTACGGTTTCTCATCTTATGAGAAAAAAGAATGCAATCTCGAGAGCATAACGAGGGCTAACTTTTTGCGTTAGTGTTATCAAATTTTTGTAAGAGATCGTTTTAGAAAAGAAGTTGCCTGGATTAAGTAAACGGACCCTGAAAATGTTATTTAAACTCGAAATATATTTCTTGAGATATCGATATTGAAGTAAAAAAGGGGCGTGACAGTAGGTGTTTTCTGCAAAAAGGTGTCTTAAAAGTTTTTCATTAAAAATAATTAACCCTGCGAATTTCATCCTCATTAGAGGAGCCGTTCTTAATTAATAAAGAAAAAAAAGAAGACGTAATAGTGGGTAGATTACACTCGAATATTTTGTATAGTAAAACTTTTTTTTATTCTTTAATTAAAAATTAAGTTATGGGTCTATTGAAATTACGCACTTAATAAATCTTGTTTTCCAATCTCGCATAAAAACAAAAGCACAATAACTTCACTATAACAGTAAAAATAAAATTAATTAAAATATCAAATAAACAATAATAAAACCCAAATACGAAAAATATCTAAAAATACTTTCATAAAAACATTAATGATCCGACAAGCACACAATTAATCATCCAGATGGCTTCAATCCCAAAACAAAATGAATTCAAAAAATATTCAAAATCTCATGAATCTAAATTCTACTCAATATCGCCCACTTATAGGCTCGTTGGCCTCACTTCGCACATCAAATCAAATACATTTTGATGGAAATTTTTCAAAAACCAAAAATCCCCCATTCAGCATGACCTCACAGCTTTCTCTCTCACGAAACAAAAAGCTTAATTTTAATTTTCAATGCCAATCTAAATTTAGATTAATTTTTATATCAAATGTCTTACAACTTCGCACTTTCCAATGAAACACACCAAATATGGAGAAATTTGAAAATGAAAATTCTGTTTTCTTGATTTTACTTGGAAACGCGTTTCTCTTTTTTTATTATTTTGTTTCAATCTTGCATTATAAATTTTTTTCTTATGAGTAACCGCTTAATATTTTTTTCTTATTTTACAAAAAAAAAAATAATAAGACGAGGAATTGTTGCTTAAGAGTAGTCAATTAAAAAATAAAAAAGAAAAATAATTTGTTTGTAATAAAAAAAAATACAGACTCCTTCTTCTCATCCTCGAAAAGTCACACTGTAATGTCGCTTACTTGCCGAGCAAGATTTTGCGGCCAGCACCGAGATTCTGTCCGGCTTGTGTGGCACCTTTGTTTGAGCCAGCTTGGAGACCGACAATGGTTTGGCCAGCCTTCAATTGTTCTTCGGTAAAGTCACGTTTGCATTCATCAGCTGGTTTGGGTCCCAAGAATGGTCCTGTGAATTCTGGGTGCTTGTAAGCCTAAATTCAAACCACAAATTAGGATTTCTCTAGAGATTAAGTGTGTGAAAACTTACGGCACGACCAAGAGCGAAGATGGTGTTTGTTACGGTAGCAATGTCCTTCTTTTCCCACAAATCGACGGTCTGGAAGACATCGATATCTGGAACACCCCATTCCTTGATGGCCTTCTGGAAGTTGTTGATGTTTTCCATCATTTTGAATTGGCCTCCGCTGCTGTTGATCTTAGGGACAGCGCCGGGTGAAAGTTTGTTGATCAAAGTGCACAAAACTTGTCCGTCTTTCAAGACATCCTCGTAACTCTCGTTGGCGGGGAATTTGGCACCCAAGATAGCTTCCATCCATGTTTGGGCCTCTTTGTCCATTTCTGGGTTACGCTTTCCAGCGATCTAGAAAACAAAAAGGTGTTTTTTCTCCGTTTAGAACCATTTTTCACTTTTTGTCGATTTTTTTTCACTTTTCACAAAAGTTAATTTTCAAAATTTTTCACCTTAGCACGAACAGCACGTTCAAGAGACATTTTGTAGGTTTATTTGGATTTGTAGCTTTTTTGATCTGAAGTAGAGTAGCAATCACCTAACACTGATGGAGATTCAACGACTTGCGGGTGCTTATAAACGGAATTTTTTCGAATGAGCACTGATTTTCAAAAATTGCTTGTGAATTTTCCAAAAATAATTTCAACATCATCAGCGTTTTCGTCGTCGGTGTGGATTGAGTGTTTGAGAGCGAAAGAGAGAGTCTTGTGCCATGCGGGGGTGTGGTACGATGAACAGCTCTCAACATTTTTTGTTTATTTTCGAAAGTTTGATTCAGACATTTTTTCTTAATATTCTTTGTCTTTCAATAACAATTTTCGAAAAGGAATTTGAAAAGAACGGAATGCATGCATTGATTGCATATTAAAACTGGAATTAAGTTCTTTTTTTTGCAAAAAGTTATAAAGATGAATTTTGGGATTTGTACATGATTTATATTTTCGAAAATCATCGACTAATGGAATGTTTGGATTGAATATTTTCATATTTTCAGTAAATTTTGGAAGAATATTAAAAGCATGAAAGAATTTGTTGAGTTTCCATGTTCAATTTTATTGTTTTAATAATATTGCGCGATCAACTGTTTTCTTTTTCGGTCTTTCTGGTCATTTTGAACGGGGCTGTGAAGAGAAGATCTGCTAGGGGCTGGAGCTGTGTTTTAATTGTCCATTTGCTCGATGTGGCTTAGCCAATGTAGTCGTCTCTTCTTAGCTTTCTGGGTCTGGACAACATTCATATCTTGGTACATCGTGTACCGTTCGCAGTCGAACCTTGTTCTCCATTCGCAATAGTCGCATAGATGACCGTCCAAACATTTTTCTTTTGAAAGTGCCTAGGTCCGATCCCCCTCCCTCAGCACTTGGTGACGGTCGTAGAGTACAACTGGTATAACCAGAGTGTTGCATAGAAGTAACTTTTTCGTTGATCTCCACTAAGGCGTCCTTCGTGGGATTCATATTTGTTACAAGGAACTTCTTAAGGAGTACTATGCCGCCAACATCAAGTATCGAAACCAGTTTCAACATTGCCAGAAAGCAGCCTCTAATGTGCTGGGTTTCACACAGCCACCAAAACGAAACCCCTTGATTGACGAAGAATGCAGACAGGCCCAAGCAGCCAAGCCGGAGGCATACAAAGTGGCGCTGCATAGAAGAACAAGAGCTGCTCGTGAGCTCTACGAGCAAAAGAGGAGAGAGGTACGGCGACTTCTCAGGAGAAAAGAGAGAGAACATGAGAAGCGTCAGATCGAGGATGTTGAGAGAGCAAACAGCAGGAAGGAAGTTCTGAGGTTTTATTGGAAGGTTAAACAGCTGGCTCAAGGTCATCGAGCAAGAACCTATGCCTGCAGAGATAAACAAGCTAACATCATAGCAGAATCGCAGTCAATGCTGGGGATTTGGAAAAACCACTTCTGTAGACTGTATAACGGCAACGACGAACAAAACCCCACCGTCAGCAATGAGTCTTTCATCGGACACGATGATAGACAACAATTAAGTGAACCCGACCTAGAAGAAGTAAAAACAGCAATATCATGGCTGAAATCCAACAAAGCGTCTGGAGCAGATGGTCTAGTTACTGAGCTTTTCATAGCAGCTGGCGACGATCATCTGTAAGTTATGGTAAGAAGAATGAATGCCCGATGAATGGAACCCCAGAATTGTTTGCCCGATCCTTAAAAAGGCAGATCCTCTAAACTGCACCAAGTACAGAGGAATCAGTCTACTTAACATCGCCTACAAGATCCTCTCTGCCGTAATATGTGAACGTCTGAAGCCTTTCGTCAGCAATCTGGTCCTTATCAATGTGGCTTCAGGCCAGGAAAGTCAATCATCGACCAAATTTTCACGTTTCGGCAGATCCTGTAAAAGACTTATGAACTCCAAAGCGAGACCCACCACCTTTATATCGATTTAAGGGCCGCGTATGACAGCATCTACAGAGACGAACTGTATAAAGCTATGTCTCGTTTTGGCATCCCTGCCAAGCTCGTTCGTTGTACAAAATGATAATAGAGAGCTCACGCTGCTCCATCAAGGTTGGCAACAAGCATATACGGAATCTTTCGACGTCAAAACAGGATTCAGACAAAGCGATGCACTTTCGTGCGATTTCGTTAACACTGTTCTTGAGAAGATAGTGAAGAACTCCACCGTCAACACCAGAGGCACTATCTTCCAAAACTCTGTTCAACTTCTCGCGTACGCCGATGATATTGATATAATGGGAAAAACATAGCGTGATGTCAATGGCGCCTTTGTGAGAGTTGAGACAGAAGCGGCAAAAATGGGTTTAGCGGTAAATGAGGGAAAAACGAAGAATATGCTGTCTTCGAGGAAGGACACCGAACACCGACGGCTCTGACAGAACGTCATAATAGAAGCATACAGCTTCGAGGTAGTAGAGGAGTTTGTCTACCTAGGCTTAAACACGGGCAAAAACACCAGCGCCGAGATCAAACGAAGAATAACTCTTGCCCGTCTCTGTTTCTTTGGGCTAAGAAAGCAAGTTAGTGGAAAAGCCCTCTCTCGAGCAACTAAGGTAAAATTGTACAACACCCTCACCATCCCAGTCCTTCTGTATGGTGTAGAAGCATGGACCTTGACAAAATCAGATGAATGTGCCTTAGACTGTTTCGAAAGGAAAGTTCTTCGGGTCATCTTGGCCCCGTGTACATTGAAGAGGAATGGCGAAGCTGATATAACAGCGAACTATACGGGTTGTACAACGACGTGGACCTAGCTAGAAGGGTCAAGGTCCAGAGACTCAGATGGCTCGGTCATTTAGAGCAGATGGACACCAATGCTCCGGCCTGGAAAGCCTTCGACACTGTTGCCGAGGGACGTAGAAGGAGAGGAAGACCGTGACTCAGGTTTCGCACACAAGTGGAAGAGGACCTCAGTCAACTTTGTTGCAAATTAGGTAAACACCTAACAATAGTATCGTTTTGTCTTAGGCAGTAGACATACTTTCTTTCACCTCATTCACATCAAGTCCAACGAGTTTAACCTGTTCTTCAATCGCTGTGAACGCCTCAAGCAGTAAACACATCTTTTAGGAGCGACTGATGATGTCTATGTCGTATGAATAGCCCTCCTGAGTAATTGTTTGCAGTTTGGCTTCCATTGTCACGTTGATTTAAATCATATTTAACTGTTACTATCCAAGCGACTAGTCCGTAGCTTTATGGTTAGGTGCGTTGGCTGCTAACCAGAACGTCGTGGATTCGAGTCTTGCTCGTGCTCATAGTTTTTATTTCATCTTTCACGGGCACTGCCTCTTGCGAAGAACTGACAAAACTTCCGTTCGGAATCGGCGTTAAATTGTAGGTCCCCTCAATTCTTCACACGCTTCTAGAGACTTGTTGATGAGGGTAAGCCACTTAGGCCTTGGTTCTTCAAGAGCTGTCGCGCCAATCTATTTATTTTTTCTATTCAAGCTATTATTATTGATGGTATAGTTTCGAAGAAAATTAAACAACATCTAGTGTCCCTCAGGCGAGCCATATGAGGCCGCTTTTATTTTTCTTGTTTATCGGTAAAAATATTCAAGAGAAATTGATGATGTTTATGCCGTCTGAATAGTTGAAGATAATTCTTTCCGTGCTCACATCTGCTTTTCACATTATCTGCGCCAGGACTTGTTGGGGAAATCACCTGAAGTGCATCTCATTGTCAAAAACCTGCGAACGTATGAAAAACTGGAATGAGCTATTTCTCAATTGCACATTGCACTGCATATTGTCATGTGGCAAAACTTGATCAGTATATTCGGTAGCAATGTAATATTGTATCCTTTGCTCTAAATTGTATCACTTGAAACTAGAGATTTCGAACACTTTTAACATGACATTAACCCAGGATTGATGTTTCTACATTTACAGGTTTACTGGTTAAAGCTATAATATCATTAGGCTCCAAAGTTTTGGTACTTTGTCGTTTCCACCAGCGCCAAAAATTCTCTCAAAGTTTTGATCCGCTTTCAACTAAAAGTAGGGAACCATACCAACTGCCATACACAGATGCTGGTTCTTTCTTTAAGCTTAGCCATCCCCTTACTTTAAATTTATATTTTTTATTACAAAACTTTTCTACCATAGTGTTTCTGACCTTGCCCCATCAAGGTGTGTTTGTTTGTTTGCTTTTTTTTATTTTTTCAAATCAACTTCGAAAGAATAAATGTTAAAAATTACCTTTATTATAATTCTAAATGCATTTATTCATTTTAATTGCCTGTGCAATTTCATTTCCCTGTAAAATTGAAACTTTTCTATGACACGTTCCCCAGGACAGGTACCTGAATCTGAATTCCACGCCTACGAAATCAACCATGGTCGTTTCGACGTTCTATTTTTGATGATGAAATTTTTGTCTCTTACCCGATCAGCAGGTTTGACATGACTTTGTGTAAATAAGTTTCACCACCCCCAATTTAGGCACATTACTAATGATATTCATTTTATTTCACATTTTTTTCTAACAATCGTGGAAATTTTGTTCGTTCCGTCAGTTGGTCATTTTTCATATAGTTTCCAAACGCCCACAAAATCAAACTACACACATCGCAATTCGCAAACACAAACAGGTGGACTTGGTTTAAAAATAAACATCATTACGGATTTTCCAAATATTATTTTAAAAAGGCAAAACTGTCTTTGTCAATATGAATACTCATGAAAAATAAAAATAGTCTGCATGATGGGGTTTCGATAATTTTTGTAAAAAAAAAAGAGCATAATAATCACATTCTCAGGAGATGATATCTCGCAAAAAGTAAATGAAAACATTTTCATATTTTCATGACATTGATTGATTTTTCAAACGTGTAAAAATGTTTGTTTATTTAAGTTTTGTACTCGAAACCCAAAAAACGCAAACTGTTGAGTTTGGTGTTTAGAGAAGATTGTCATATTGAAAAGTTAGACGATTCAATTTTCTATTTAGTGAAAAAATGACAAGTATACGTCGTAGTGACTGGAGTGGGTCTTATTGCTGGTTCCGGCTGTGGATAAAAATGGTTTCAGAATTTATTCATCCAAATGTTTAAGATAATGTTTTCATGATGCTGATTCAGAAAGAGTAGACGCCCTCATTGATATTTCTAAATACGATTGAGTTCATTGTTGTCTATAGAAACATTATTTACATGTTCGTTTATTCTGTCAAAACAAGTGCTGTGAATTAATTGATAACAATAATAAATTAACCTCACTGAAACAAGCCACATTTATTCAAAAATATTCTCTTTCGTCCTTTCGGTTGAAGTCCTCTTCATAAGCAATTGAACAAAAAGCATCCCTTGTCCTTTCAAAAACAAACAAAACTGAATTCATTTGTTTTGGCAAAACAAAAAGCGGAATTTGTTTTTATTTTTTTAATGGTAACACATTTCCCTTTGTCGCTAGCATCACTTAATCTATTCGTAGACCCCAAAAACACTTCACATGGAAAACAATTTAATTCACTTGCGGAATGATTTACATTTTCGCGGATACGAAAAGACAAACAAACATAAACTTCGTAACATCCTTTTTCACACTCGAAAATTATAATAATTAATATTGTATGCGAAATTGCCCGACGTTTTGTTGTGGTAATAATTCATGGTGCTGCAAAATTTTTGAAACCCACCCAAGACAAACTAAAGCAAGGATAGAGGACAATCCGGGAAATAGTGTCACATAATCTAAAACAACAGTTTTGTTGGAGGAAGAATGTTGTTTTCATACATATTTTAGGTATGTGTGTTGTTGAAATACATTAGCCTTCAACCTTTTAGTGGAGAGAAGAGGATAAAACAGCTTTGAGTTGTTTTCGGTTTCATCATCTTATTAATGGTTCTTACCTGTGTGTTTAATATTTTTCACGGAATTCTCCAGCAATGTAATGTCAATTTTTTCAGTCGAATGCTGGCATACTCTGAAACGAGTTCAAATTTGAATTTTTGTGGGAGAGTATGCATCTGTTGCTCTGTGCAGCTTGTCATCAATAACCTATGACATTAAACGCATCAATTGTTTCTGATATTCATTCTCAAATAAGAGTCAATAAATTGGTCTCCCTCTTTTCACTTTGCCATTCGAAAGTGTAACAATAAAATACTTTATATCCGCTGTAATTTGATGACTCACACTACCTTGAAGGTGATGCTATCTTTTTGGGGAAGTAAGTCGTTGTACATTGACTTTAGTATTATCATCTACTCCCTCACCACTCTCACCTTTTTAATAACAGGCACGCACTGTAGAAATCTGCAGTACGACCGATGCTAATCTCGAGAGTTAACTGATAACATGTCTTAAAGTTGAAACTAACTGTTTTAGTCAGAATCTTATGAACGTTGGCGTTGGAGATTCACATCCTAAGCTAAGAGTTTTGGCTCCTAGAACGAATATGAAAAGCTAAGGGTATTGTCGTCAGCCAAACAGGAATGTGGATAGAAAGGAAATCATTTAAAAAAATACTAAGAGTATCGGTGACATTGCGGAACCCTGCGGAACACCATAGTTTTTTGTGGGTGTCAGATTGGAATCCTACCAGTGTCGCTGTACAGCAAGTACAGTTCGTGGTAAAATCTTCTCCTTCATTCACCGTTTATGCAGACAGGACCATAGATCTTCCGTAGAACTTTTCTCTCGAACCGGCCTAGGGTGCTCTCATCTATTTTTGACAGGGTCCATACCTCTGCACAATATAGCAGGGCGGGGATGATGAGGGCCTTATTGAGCGTCACCTTAGTTGTTCGGGAGAGGGTTTTACTATTCAATTCCTTTCTAAGCCCGAAGAAACAGCGACAAGAAAGAGTTATTCTATATATGATCTTGCCGCTGATGTCATAGTCCGTGTTGATAGCGGAGCCAAGGTATACAAAGTCCCTTACTGCCTCGAAATTGTATGCGTCTATCGTGATGTTTTGTCCAAGACGTCGGTGTTGGGTGTCCTTTCTTGATGACAGCATATACTTCGTTTTACCCTCATTTACCGCTTACCCCAATTTTTCAGCCTCTGTCTGTATACTCGCAAAAGTACTGTTGACATCACGCTGCGTTCCCACAATGATATCAATGTCATCAGCGTACACGAGTAGTTGCAGAGACTTCTGCACTATTCGTTCCATTATGATGTTAAGGGAGTCACATGACAATGCCTAAAGCCTTTTTTGACATCGAATGCGTGGGTGAGGTAGTAACTGCCTTTAATGGAGCAACGTGAGTTTTCCATTGTGTTGCTGCTCAGACGAATGAGTTTTGTAGGACTGGACATGGTTTTATACGGTGCTTCTCTATAGATGCCGTCATAAAAAATAAAATAAATAGAGTGGCGCGACAGCTCTTGAAGAGCCAAGGCCTAAGTGGCTTACTATCATCAACAATTCTCTAGGTGCGTGTGAAGAATTGAGGGGACCTACAATTTAACGTCGATTCCGAACGGCAAAGTTGAGAAGCACTTTTTCATGACATCTCTCTCTCTCTCTCTCTCTCTCTCTTGGAAGTTTTGTCAGTTCTTCGCAAGAGGCAGTGCCCGTGAAAGATGAAATAAAAACTATGGGCACGAGTAGGACTCCAACCCTCGACGTTCTGCTAAGCAGTCAACGCACCTAACCACTAAGCTACGGACACTAGATGCCGTCATACACGGCCTTAAAATCGATGACGATGGTAGGTCTCGATTTTGAATTTTTCTAGGATCTGCGGTAATGTGAATATTTGATCGATTGTGGATTTTCCTGGTCTAAAGCCACACTGACATGTCTGTTGACAAACGGCTTCAGACGTTCACATAGTAGGTACTGCAGAAAAAATCTTATAGGCGATGTTTAGGAGGCTGATGCCTCTGTAGTTGGTCTCCTTCTTCAGGATCAGGCAAACAATGCTGAGGTTCCATTCATCTTGCATGCTCTCTCGCGACCATTATATTTTGCAGATGAGTTGGTGCATGCTCTTTACGAAGTCATTGCTGGCTGCTTTGAAGAGTTCGGCAGTGATGCCTCAGCTCCCGCGGCTTTGTTGTTTTTAAGCTTAGATATTGCTATCTTCACTTCTTCCAGGTCGGGTAGACGGAAATCTTGGCTTGCGTTGTCTTCATTGAATGGTATCTGCCTGACAGCGGAATTCGATTCTTCATCGCCGTTCGTTATACAATCTGCAGAAGTGGTCCTTCCATATCTTCAGCATTGACTGTGACTCTCCTATGATATTTCCCTGTTGGTCTTTAGTCTTTACAGGCTTCATTTCGTGCTCGGTAACCCTGAGACATTCGTTTCACCTCTTGGAAAAAATTCCGAATCTCAATCCTGTTTTTTAGTCTCAGGAATGGGGTTCGGAAGTTTCATTTCAAGACTCTGAAAATAATAAAAAATCACGCTAGAGTAATGCAGTTTTTGGTGGAGTTTCTTATGGCCCGTGAAGTTATGCACCCGCACCTCCCAAAATGACTTGTACCCAAGTCGAAGCCAAAGGCAAGGACTTACGACAAGAATGCCTTCTTTGCTTTACTGCCCGATGAGATTAGTCATAAAATCACCAGATGGACATATTGCTCCGAAAATCTTTAAGAAGCTTTCCTTCTTCGAAATATTTCTAAAACTGATAACTTATTAGTATAAACTGACCATGGAATGAAAAGACGTCAGTGCTATAAAGCGGTGATTATAATAATAGCATCCCTTTTCAAGGCATAGACTGGACAAATGTCATTTTGCTTGCGTGCGATATACATCGATTCAGAACCAGAGGGATGCCATCCAAAACAGCGGACATACATAATGTAGAGATCTCTCGTAGAGGACTCTCACAACAGCGTAGAAAGGGACTTTATTCCATAGAATCCTGGACGTGCTCAAAAACTGGCTTTGGGGCATTCCAGTATTTTTTTGGTTCTTCGAATATGGATATAAAAGGCCTTACTGCCTTTATTGAACTTGTTCCAAAACACTCAAAGCATAACTCTTTTTCTTTATAGCTCAAATCAAACCCTTATTTTTATTTGTATCACCAGTCTTCCCAGAATTATTTCCTGAAACTCAAACAGTCATAACGACTTAACGAAAATCTGTTCTTCTAGAAATGATACAAAGCAAAGCATCCTTAAACCATACAAACCATAAGGATCAAAACAATCAAAATCGATACACGAACACAATTTTAAATAGAAACCAGTAAAGTTAACCAGTTCTAAAATGTCACTTGTTGCTATAAGCCCCAGGGAAACTTTCAAGACCAACGAGGACAAAATGTACTCCGCTGGTGTACCAACTCCCCAAGGAGAAAAATCCATGACTCTGAGGCACAAATAGAAAACATCAAAAACACAAAAAACTCGAATTCAATGAAAGAGATACATTTTTCTTTTTTGTTGTTATTTTTCAACACAAGATGCTTGCAAGAATAATCACCTTCCATACCAAAACTTGTGACATCAAAAATGTTCAAAAGAAAAGAGGAAAATCAAATTAAAATCGATTTTTCTTGTTGTCTTCTGGACAAAATGGGAAAACTTGTAAATCACCTCTGCAATAGGATCTCTCTTAAGGAAAATCAAGACAAGCATCTTTCTCGAGTCTCCAAACTGGCAATGAGCATGACAAAGTTTATATGACGTTTTAAGTGGCATCGTCTTCTTTTGAGCATTAAAAGTTTTGCGTAGACTTTCTTGGGTTGTTCAGACATCCGTGCGTCGCTTTGGTGTCGTCACGATATAAAAGACGAAGAAAACTGATGCGCTTGTTGTCATTTTCATTCGCACAATGTCTGTTATTAAAATAAGTTTTAATGGCTAGTTCAGGTTGAGGATGCCATTCGTGTTCGTTTATTAGAAATGTCTTTCTTCAAAGCTCGAGTCCTCGAGTGTGTCACTTGAACAGTCTCTTTTTATTAGAGATACTTTTGTCTAAGCTCGTAAAATGAGTTCAACAAAATTTTGTGAAGAAAAGAGATTAAATTTAAATTCGTCCAATTAACAAGCTAAATTTTCAATTTGAATCCCGCTATGAAAGTAGTACCACCTTCAAAATTCCATGGACGAAAAAAAGAAACATCGAACAACGTTTTCTGGAAAGAGACCGAAACTTGAACCCTTTTGGCCTCGTTATAACTAATTATCTGCAGAAAAAACTCGGTCATGAATATTTTTATGGTCCAAAAGTTTCACCAAAAAATCGCACGTCAGTGTGAATATTTTAAAAAGTTTCTAAGCTGTTACGGACTTGTTTTATCATTTATAAAGTGTTCATATCCTTTGATCCATCGTCCCGTCCTTTTTGATAATCTCCTGTTAATTCAGTGATTAACAACATGTTCTTTAGTTTTCGTTTAATCGTTCCGCAAGTATAGTATATCAAAAGTTTGCTCCTAATTAAAACCATAACTTTTTTCATTTGTTTTATTTACGTTATTTATGTTCTTTCAACTTGCAAGGGTTGCCAGGTCAAAAATGAGTTCGGTTTATTTATTGTAGGACTCCATTTGAGCGATTTAAGAACTAAGGTAATCAATTCTGGAATTAAGAGACCGTAAAGCGCTTTATTCTTTGACCTTGGATAATGTGAATTTCAAAGCCCGTCAATGTATTGCTTTACGGAAAAGTGGTCTGGTAACCATTTTTGGAGATTAAATTCATCTCATGACTTTTGCATTTCAAACGGGAATAAAATTAATGGCGGCTATTGCCGGACTACAGCATATGAGAAGAAAAACGAACGGCATTCTAGAATCGTCGTCTGCCATATGTAAGTGAGTTTGGGGAAATAAAATTTGGACATTTAAGTGTGAAAAACATACAATAATAAATTTTCTTAAGTACGCTGTATTTCAATGGCAAATTAGACAGCACTACTAATTGGACCTCGGCCTTAAATGCTTTCAATTAATGCCCCTTTGAAGACACTTTCTAAAACATGAAGACCGACATTTTTAGTGACGTAATGTAATATATTGTAACATCCGTTATGTGCTCTCTTGTTCACAGAACTTATTATGTGTTGCCTCTTTGGTGTACCTGCATGTTCTGCCCATGGCCAGGTTTCCACATGAGAAACATTCGAGAAAGGAATTCAGACATGCCAGGATGCACACAGTTATGCAGAAGAAGAAAAAAAAAGGAACGCTTCAAATAACTTCGTTATTCTATTGTGGAAATTGTGCTCATGGAAATTCATATTTCTTCATGAAACTGGGGAAGTGTGACCATCCTTTAAGTTTTGCCTAACAATAATAAAAGCCCTAAACACTAACTAAGGATTGCATTCATTGTACATATTTATGAGAATCATATGGACACCGAAAGCAAATTGAAGACGAGTTTTGTAAGTCACTTGGATAAGTTTTTAAACCTGCAAAATCACAATATCTAGTTCGAAGTTCGATTCGATTTTCGTTGTTTGGCCACACTTCTTTTATCGCACATGTGGATACCATATTTCCAAGTTCTTTCAAAACAAAATCCTCTTTTTCATGAGCAAGTTAAGAGAACATGTTGAAATGAAGTTGTCTCTAGTTTAATTTATCGTTGTCAACAGTTTCCGAATTTAATTTGTTGAAAAAGAGATGAGATGATTTTTACTTACAACATCTATATCTATACTAATATATAAAGCTGAAGAGTTTGTTCGTTTGAACGCGTTAATCTCCGGAACTACTGGTTCGAATGGTATGATTCTTTTTGTGTTGGATAGTCCATTGTACATTAATTGAGGAAGGCTTTAACATTAAGCTGTAACCAAAAGGGGTGAAAAATCAGTGGAAAATGTTTAAAAAAAACGGCAAAAAAAATGTCCACTGTTATAAAATAACTTCGCAACAAAATTCTCATGCGAGCATGATGCACAAGTCGAAAACGCACCTCTGGCCGGTGGATAAGGTAAGCAACTGCTAGTATGGAATATATGGCAAGTATTGAATTCATTACAAAAAAAAAAAAAGTTGAGATTTTGATCAAATGAACATTACGATGAAAAAGAAGTCGTAAAAACTGTGTCCGTTGCAGTCCGTCTGTCTGCCTATCTGTAAACGCACCTACAACCTTAACCACTCTCGAAAATTGGTTGGCTCAGTACATATTGCATAAGCAACATTTTGTTGTCAAACGTTTTTTTTTTTTGGATTTAAGAAAATATTTTTAAATTTTTGTTTTCATAATTCTGTAAAACGGATCAATAATAAAAATTGAAATTCAAATGTATAACATATATTAATTTTAGGATATTTTTAAAAAAAATGTATATATATAAAAATTAATTTAAAAAAAAAAAACTGCTTCAAGAATTTTCTTAAATTCTACAAATCAACAATTTCTTACGAAATGTTATTGCATCGATTTTTTTCAGGTACATTTTTTTTTTTGAGGTGGGTACATATTTCAATTTAAGTTTTTATTTATGACTAGCCGACCCGACGAACGTTGTTTCGTCAAGGTCTTTTTTATGAATTTTCTGTGAATATCTATAGTGCAATCTCAGTGTAAAGGTCAGCGACGTTAAATAATTCAAAATAATATAAAAATAGCATTTAACGAAAAGATTTTCTTAAAAATAATATTAAAAATGCAAGTATGGATAAATATGGATTGAAATTAAATACTGCTTCAATATTCTGAATATGTCCTCAATTCTCAAACCAAATGCAAACCCTTCAAACTTTATGAAAAATTGGCTCTGAAAAAAAGATTTGTTTGGTTGTTCAAAACAAAGAAATGGTGTTTGGGGAAGATAGTTTAATTTATTTTCTGTCCAATTTGATTTTTTTCTTTATTCCACAGTGAATTGAATAACAGCAAACACATTACATTGTTTTTTATTCTTCAAACATATGGCAAATTAATTTTCCTCACAATTTCTGAATAACTAGGTGTAATTTCTAACAATATTAATCTTCCCTGAACTATCACAAATATTTCAAGACCAAAATAAGGCAAATCGATTTAGCCGTTCCCGAGTTTAAGCTAGACTAACGAACAGCAATTCATTTTTATACATATAGACTAGCTGACCCGGCTAGACTTTATATACAGACTAGCTGACCCGACAGTTTTCGTGCCGTCTCAAATAAAAGACCTAGACTTTTCTACCGTGGTACCCAATCACTCTACCTTTTACCCCATTATCCCACTACCCCCTACCCCGCTACTCTTTACCCGCTACCTAGCTACCTACCCACTACCCCATTATCCGCTTTTCCATTACCCACTACACCGTTACCACTCTACCCACTACCCACTGCCTGCTACCCACTACCCGCTATCCGATACAGGCTATACTGCTCCCCATTATCTTACCCTATTCGGCGCTACAATGGTAACCGCTAAACCACTACCCGCTACCCTGGCCATATCTTATGAACAGCTTCGTCGGTTTTGTAAAAAATACTTAAAACCCATCTACACCACTACCCGAACATTCTCTTAAAATTTGGTACACAGTGGTCGATAGCAGGAGGGTAAACATTTCGGATTTAATGTATTTTTCAATTCCACACCATTAGCAAATAGGTAACAACAAAAAACTGTGCCCAAAAAATAAAAAAACAATTTTTTGGGTGAACACCCATAACACTTAGGGGTATAAACATTAGTTATACACCTATTATCATACCTACATACATATGAAATTTTATCAAAATTAGACGATAAAATTCTCTATCATGTGTGAAAATTTAACCGTTCTAGGTTGACATTTTTGTACAGTTTGTTGTTTACAAATTAGCACTAAAACCAAAACTTTCATTCACTATTTTCACCCCTCTCACCAGTTAATTTTTTTTAACATTGAATGTCGTATTTATTTTTGTTTAATCAAAAGCCATAAACATAAGTTTTAAACATCTAACATTATCAACATCCATACAACCTTGCCCTAACATTTCATCCCCTTGCAACCCTTTTTACCCCTTTTATTAAGTTAAAAAATTCCCTATCGTCTATCTTTGTACCAAATTTCATTTAAATCGACTCAGTAGGTTAAACGCTACTAAAAGTTAAAATATGCGTTAGTAGTTAATTTTTACTAACGCTTTTTCTCAACATTTGATTTTAATATCCATAATATTTTACATACCGGGCTCTTTATATGAAACAATTTTAAGGGAGTAAACTCCAATACTTCTCTGTCAGTTCATTAGATGGCGCCACAATCGATTGCTATATACAATGGACAAAGTTCAAGGACAACAAAATATTGGTTGCCAACTACTACTCCGGGAACACCTTTTTTGTTTATTAATGAGAAATGTTTGCCTATGAATATTAACTTTTCATATTCTAGGTGTTAGTTTACCTGCGGAATAAGATTTTGTGAATCTCTAATTTTCGCATATCTCCATGTTTCGAGGTCACTAGAATCCGAATCAAGCGTTTTTATGATGATGTCTGTGTGTGTGCATGTGTGTTCGTATGTGCGTTTCATTTTTTCAGCTCGATTATCTCGCGAACCACTCATCGTATTGTCATAAATTTCGACGCGGTATTGTGTTGTTAAAAGCTGATTAGGTTTTGAACGAAATCGGCTTAGCATTTTTTTTAATGGCAATCAAAAATCTAAGACAACCCTAATATAATGAAAATTATGATAATTTCTGCAATAATTTCAACAATAATACAAAAAAAAAACCTATAGCTATTGTGAAAAAAAAAACAATATTCAGGAGTACCATAGACATTTGGTTACTAGCTGACCCACCAAACGCTGTTATGCCATATAAATGTTAATCTTCGAATATACTATTCCGATTAGAAAAATTCTTTCACAAAAAATAGAAAACGACAATATTCAGAAGTAATATAGGCTGTGTTTTACTGCGCAAAGTAGTTGTACATGTGTCCACGAGTTAATACGACAAAATTTTGGCAGATGGCGCCACAATTATTCAATGTACTTAATGTGTGTCCTAAAACCATCAGTTTTATGGAATTTGGCTTTGAAAACCAGCGTGCGGGTACATTCTCAACTATACAACAAAAACAACTAATGTTTTACTCATTTTTCTACTCTGGGAAGTTAGTCATGTGGACTACATGGGTCGCACTCATATATTTTTTAGTAATAAGGCTGTGATTTGGGTGATTTATCAGAACCTTTGATTTTGAATTTTGCGACCAAAGAATAACATGCAAGTCAAGCCAACAAACCCAATCGAAAACCAACTCTCCTCACAAAGCAAACACAATTAATTTCAGCACATCATCATAATTTCATTTTCCTCCTCCAAATGCAACTTCAATAGAAAACTTTTTAATTGCCATTATTTCTTTTTATTCATTGCGGTGTGTTCAAACAAGTGGTTTATGTACGTCCGTGCAGTGTCCATTGTGCATCTAAAAATAAATCATGAAAAATAAAATCTGGGTCAGGAGCAGGACATGTAGTTTTATTATACAAAGGGAAAGTACAGAAGTACAGAAATGTATGAAAATTAAATGCATGTTCTTTGGGATTTTAAACAGAGCAATAATTTTTCTACATTTCCAGACTGTTTTCTCAAAAGAATTATACGCAATTTGTGTCGAAATTTATGGCGTCTTACTGCTAAACAAAAACTACTAATTCTCAGTTGCCTTGGAAGTGTTCAACTAAAAAACAAATGTTTGACAATAATTTTCTTCGAGATTCTTCTACCGAAAATGCAAAAATGATACTTGTATTTTATTTTGAGAAAATTTGATGCAAATGCTTAACCATAAATATAATTTAAAAATAGAAATATTCTAAATAAAATATTTAGTTAGATACTGTCTACAATGGAGCGTCACAAAACTATTTTTGACTTTAGAAATAATAATAAATTCGTTTGTCTACGCAAATTCTATTTTAAAAATTTAATTTTAAATTTAACAATGAAATTTCAAAAATTCAAAAACAAACTGTACCTTGCCAAATAAGAACACAACATATTTATCGTTGAATTTTCAATGAAATTGAGTTCAAGTTCATTGTCATGATATTTCATTTGACAAAATTTATGCGGTGGCATGTTCACAAAGGAAAACATAAATTAAACCAAAAGTCTGATTCGCAGAAATTTTTTGCGCTTCACAACATTCAGTCAACCATTGTATCTGAGGATTCAGAAGTGTTCCTTGAAATTTGTTTTCAATTTAATTTTGCTCATCTGCAAAATTTGGTCGGAGGAAGGCATGCCCGATGAATGGAACATCAGCATCGTATGACCGATCCTCAAAAAAGGAGATCCCCTGAACTGCACCAACTCCAGAGGTATAAGTCTCCTTAACATCGCCTAGAAGATCTTGTCTGCCGTGCTGTGTGAACGTTTGAAGCCCTTCATCAACAACCTGGTAGGTCCTTATCAGTGTGGCTTCAGACCCATCGATCAAATATTCACCCTACGGCAGATCTTGGAGAAGACCCAGGAACTTCAAACCGATACCTACCACCTTTTCATCGATTTCAAGGCCGCGTATGACAGCGTCAATAGAGACCAACTATATAGAGCAATGTCTAGTTTTGGCATCCCAGAAAAACTCATCCGTCTGTGTAAGATGACAATGGAAAATTCACGCTGTTCCATCATGGTCACGGAAAAAACCTAACGGACGCTTTTGATGACAAAAAAGGTTTAAGACAAGGTGATGCGTTGTCATGCGATTTCTTCAACATCATTCTTGAAAAGATTGTGCAAAACTCCAACGTCAACACCAGAGGCACAATCTTAAAAAAGTCCGTCCAGCTACTAGGATACGCAGACGACATTGACATAATTGGAAGAACACAGCGTGATGTCAGTGGAGCGTTTGTGAGCCTTGAGACGGAGGCCAGGAAGATAGGTCTAGCGGTTAACGAGGGCAAGACCAAGTTAATGCTGTCGACAAGAAAGGACAACCAACATCGACGTCTTGGAGCAAACGTCAACATAGACAGATTTAACTTCGAGGTAGTTAAGGACTTTGTCTACCTGGGATCCGCTATCAACTCAGACAACAACCCAGCGCTGAAATCAAACGAAGAATCACTCTTGCCAATCGCTGCTTCTTTGGACTTAGAAGGCAATTGAGTAGTAAAGTCCTCTCCCGAGCAACTAAAGTGACACTCTACAAAACCCTCATCATCCCGGTCCTCATGTATGGTGCAGAGACATGGACTATGACAACATCTGATGAAAACGCTTTGGGCTGCTTTGAGAGAAAAATTCTTCGAGTGATTTTTGGTCCTGTCTGCATTAATGGAGAATGGAGACGAAGATTCAACCAAGAACTGTACGAGCTGTACAGCGACACTGACCTAGCCAGAAAAGTTAAGGTCCAACGACTTAGATGGTTGGGTCAAGTTGAGCGAATGGAAATAATGCTCCGGCTCGTAGAGTCTTCGAATCCAACCCGGAAGGACGTCGCAGGAGAGGAAGACCGCGACTCCGGTGGAGCACACAGGTGGTAGAGGACCTGAACCAACTTGGCGTGCGAAACTGGAGACAGCTAGCCACGGACCGAGCTGGCTGGAGAAGTTTGTTGGGTGAGGCCCTGGTCCGACCTGGACTGTAGCGCCACCATAAGTAAGTAAGTAAGATGAAAATATTAAAAGGAATTTTGTATTTGACTTAATCATAATATGTGTTTATTATTTCTCTCTTAAACTAACTTTATAACATTACTGGTTTTTATTTTACAATATTGCCTTCACTTATCCTTGCCTCCTTCATCATCAGTATTTGTCTAAAACCATACTTCTTCAGGCTCTTCCCCTTCCAATTCCATCTCCGACTGTGTATCAGTGTCCGATTGCAGACCCGAATCCACATCCGATTCCCATTGTTCATTTTCATTTTCCGAATCAAATTGCTCTTCTGACTCTACATCAGTTTCAGGATCAATACCAGAATCCTCAGAATACGTATCCCAGTCTCCATCCTGTTCTTCTTCGTCACCAAAGTCTTCCTCTTCGTTTCCATTGTGATAATCATCTTCAAACTCCTGTGCATCATGCTCTTCTTCGCCATCGAAATTGACCTCCAACCTCGGAGCCAACTGTACCTCATGTTGCCGCCTAAACACCAGAACCTTATAATCTGTATTCTTGTATTCCTCTTTCAATTGCAAGTACACATCAAAAACTGTATCCACAAGCAGCTTGTAATTATCCTGGAGCCGTTCAATTTTTCTCAGTCGCTCTTTCAGTTCCGGATCGACTTCTAGGATTTCAACGTGTCCATAAGCAAATTGGTATTCATCAAAATCGACCAGGTTCAATATGAATCTTCGACCCAACGTGGGTGCATTGGGCTCCTGCGGCTCAACGACAACTTCAAAATAAACACCTTCACAAAATTGTTGAACCCGTTCGAAAAGATCATTTACCGAATTGTAAAGTGTGATCTTTTGTTGACGAATTTGATTAAGGTTTTCCATGTTAAATGAAATATCGGAACACGAAGTTAATTGCTTTAATATTTAAATTCGAATGATGTCCTTATTAGTAGGAGTAGCCTTTTTAAGGATATTTTTGTTGTATTAATTGATCTTTGTACTTGAACAGGTAGGTAATTTGGATCAAGATCATCATTTGGTCAGGTAAAAGCGCTTAAGCTAATTTGGATAAATATTTAACAATTTGCAGGGATTAGATGCTGTTTGGTACTGAACTAAGAGGATCTAGGACTACAGGTAGGAGTCATAAAAGTAAGATTTTGCAGTGGTTGGCGTTGGTAATTATAAACCTCGGGTTTATGGTCGCACATTTTTAAATTACCCTATAAAATGTTATACGACAAATTACTTCTGTGTAAACGATGGAAAAGGTATCATTAGACAAGTCAATGATGAGAACTTATAACAATTGCCTTCTTCGACTTTTTATTACTTGCGATTCATAGACTGTACCTACTAGCTTTATGTTTTTCCTTCGTTAGACATTTTCCAGGAAAGTAAGCCCCGATTTGGAAGGACAATGTAACCATGAACTATATCAACCCTTCCGCGAAGGAAATCAAACAGCAAAAATAAAGCACTTGAGCTCTGAGGAGGAATATAGGTACCAGACCGGAAAGTCCTTAAAATATGAAACGACGAAATACGACGTTCCATTGCAAATAGAACATTCATTACGTATCTATTCAAAATTATGTCATGTTTTAAGAGTCCTTCAAGGCATAACCAAGCGTTAAGAAATTAATTTGATTTAAGCCTTTTAACGTGAAGGACCAAGTTTTTTCTACCAACGACTCATCCTCAATTTGTTGTTTCTTTTCCTAAAAATTCAAATTGTAAATGTCCAACTGTCTATCTTCATTTGTAGCTTTCCATCGATATACAGATGTGCACATAAGCCACTCATTTCGAAATCGATAAGTTCGATAGAAAATACTACACGAACGAATAAGAGTGTGGTATCAATTTCAGTGAATAAATATTGTAATAGAAACAGACAACATTTACTTTATTAATATCAAGTGTCTGTGTAAAGAGACAAAACCATAACCCACAGGCCACACAGACCACAGTAATGTGGCTTTTCTTACAACCACGAAGAATTGCTACTAAAATTCAATGTTTTTTGGTGTGTAAGAAATGTGCAAAAACAAATCAATCCCTTTTTTGAATGTCTGTGTTGTCTGATCAGCTGTAAAATCGTTTTGTATATGATAATCACAACAACAGAAAACTCAGCTGTAGTATGTGTGTAAAATCTGGGTACAAGTATGTGTAAATCCGTCTCTAAAAAGAGATTCGAGAGAAATCAATCCTTCGGGAAATAAATTCAATTTCTTTGTGAAAGAAATGCGTTTAAGGGAAAAAAAAATGCCACTTCTACGTCACGGATCAATTCTTTGGTTGTAAGAAAAGCCACATAAGTTTTGCTCTTCGTCTTAATTTCAAATCGAACAAACGTTAGGTACACGTATATCGCATATTTTTGTTGTTATATATTTAAATAAACTATTTGACCCAGCTGTCGAAATTCGAGCGCGTTGACTCTTCACTTAAGGGGGTTCACATTCAGCAGTTTGCTTGTCAACTTCTGTCGTGTTGTGTAATGTGAACACCACTGTGAACCCAGTGTAGTGTCCGTAGCTTAGCGGTTAGGTGCGTTGGCTGCTAAGCAGAACGTCGTGGATTCGAGTCCTACTTGTGCCCATAGTTTTATTTCATCTTTCATGGGCACTGCCTCTAGCGAAGAACTGACAAAACTTCCAAGAGTATCAATATCATCAAAAAGTGCTTCTCAACTTTGCCGTTCGGAAGCTGTCGCGCCACTCTATTTATTTTTTTTTTTATACAACTGTTTGACGCCACTGTGATTTGACATTTACAATATTGTTTTGATAATCTCCTAAACAATTTCGAAAAATTCGGAGTATTTATGTAAGTAATTTCAAGGGAAAAGCTAAGTACTGAATACAAAAATGAACTATTTAGCTCTAGGAGTAAACTTATGATAAAAATATACATTGTCTTAAGGCCAAGTTAAAAATGATGTTTGATGTAGGATACGTTGGTATATTACGTAACGTTTCATAATTCAGCTTTCTTTCAACTTGTCACACCTGTCATTGAGTTTGACAGATGAAGTGAGATGGAGCGTTTTATTCGCACTTGATTACTGTGCTGGCTACTGAGTTGAAAAAAACACGGCTATAGTGTATCATCAAATTCCCTCCATCAAAAAATCCAGCAACGGCTCTGAACTCATAATGATTCCCATCCAACCCAATAGAAAAAAGACATTCCACTTGGGTTAACCTCAATAAATGTCAATTCACTCTGAAATTAACAAAGTGTACACACTTCACACCTTTGTTAACATTCTAATACAAATTACAAACCCAATGTAATCTGATATCAATTTTGTATCATTGTCATTAATCCACACCTGTGAGAGGAATTTCGCTGAAAGGATTAACACTTAAGCCCCAAAGTATCAAGTGTCGATTCGGTATATGATTAGCGATGAGTAGTGAGTTAACGTATTACCTACCCACCAACGAAAAAATGATGACTTTTACAAAATAAATAAACAGATGAACGCAAAAGTCATTCGAGGAAATAACACTAATGAAAATGAGGAACGTCAAAATGTCATTAAGCTGGGTTTAATTTAGCTTTACTAATATTCATGCTTAAAATCACTTCAAGAACCAAAAATCGATATCAGGGAAAAGTTTTGTGATGAAATTTTGGACTGGTAATTGCTTTGTGAATAGAGCAAAAAGGAAAAAATGTAATCGGTTTTTTGTTCTTAATCCTTTCAATCTACATAGATGAGATTACTTATGGATGAGCATGTTATTTTCTAAATCTTGTGAATTCATCCGATTAAAAGAGAGAGAAAGCAACAATGAACTTTAAACAAATGAATATAGGAAAGGAAAAGAGGCAATTTGCAATGAGATTAGTCGGAAATTGCTCCAAAACGGAAATAGAAAGATGAAAATTCATTTTTCAGTCTGTAAAAATTCGTCACGGGTAGCTGGACATTTGGAAAAGTTTGAAGTTCGTCATTGACATTGACAGTAACATTTTGAGTATACCCCAAACACAAATAATAGAACGTAGATAGTAATATAGCACTGGTCTTAGGAATTACTTCATGTTTCTACTAAATCGATGTGATTAGATTTCATCAGAAAACATTTGTATAGAAAATCGTATGTTTTAAAGGGATTAATCCATGGAGTTTCTGAATCTTAGTTAAAAACACAGTTTTGACGTTAATGAAGACATCACTGTACTGACTACTGACTGAAACACAAACACGCTTTAGTTTTGTGTTCGCCTATCACAATGAAGCTTCGACCTCACGTTTCGTACGTAACGTGACTCCAAACGGAAGCTCTAGCTATTAAAAAAAAAGGTACACATACAAAATTCATTTATTTTTGAAGCAGCGTTACCACTTGAAACTTTATTGCAGATGTCACTTATCTATTTTACTGATGAAAATAGGAGAATTATGATGAAGGCATGCCATTTTTCACCATAAACTGAATTGAGTGGAAAAGCCCTCTCTCGAGCAATTAAGGTAAAATTGTACAACACACTCATCATCCCAGTCCTGCTGTATAGTGCAGAAGCATGGACCTTGACATTTGGCCCCGTGTGCATTGAAGGGAATTGCGAAGAAGATATAACAGCGAACTTTACGGGTTGTACAACGACATGGAACTAGCCAGAAGGGTCAAGGTCCAGAGACTCAGATGGCTCGGTCATTTAGAGCGGATGGACACCAATGCTCCGGCTTGGAAAGCCTTCGACACTGTTCCCAAGGGACGTAGAAAGAGAGGATGATCGCGATTCAGGTGGCGCACACAAGTGGAAGAGGATCTCAATCAACTTGGAGTGCAAAGCTGGAGGCAGCTCGCTAGGGACTGAGCTGGCTGGCGGAGACTGTTGATTGAGGCCCAAGTCCACAACGGACTGTAGCGCCACGTTTAGTAAGTAAGTTAAAGCTTTGACCTCACGTTTCGTACGTAATATTACGCAATGTGACTGAAAACGGAATTTCTAGTTCAAATTCAAATAATGCTATAGAAAATTTGCTTTGTCTGGCAATAAATAAACAAACAAATATCCGTTTTTTTAGGAATGATGATGATGATTGAAATGTCATTCAAAGAAGCGTGTGCGTGTGCATCGTTACGCAGTCGATGACGAAGGTGTGGCGTGTTTGTGTTACAACAATGAAGCATTGCTAAACAGTGGTTACGACCGCAAGATGTTTTCAATTGTGAAACTAGACCGTTCTTGAGCTGTCTACGAAATATGTCATCAAAATCGGGTCAGCTGTCTAAAAAAATGTATGCATACAAAAATATAAACGTTTTACCTACTCCTTGAAGGGTGAAATTATATCGTACAGTACAGAGACGCCCGACTCCTCAACTTGAAGCCGTATTCACCATTCTATGCACAAACACATCATTACGATTAGTCATTGTGTCTCAAAAGGCCGCATCCATTCAAGAACATTCCAAAGTTGATTAGTTTATCGTCTCATGGTTTGACACACAATGCATTTATAATTAGATAAGAAATTAAGCAAACATGAGAATCGGAATACTCAATTATTAGAAATGCCATACCTAACCTATCTCTTGTAGGCTTATCTAAAACAGGCTTACAGAAATTAACAAAGGGACATTTACAAATTGACGACGTTATCTTATTAACCCAGGTAAATGCACGAATTAGAACTTAATTAAAAGGATTAAGCATCCTCAAACCCAAATTGGTGGCCTATTTAATGTTTTGTTTGGGTTGAAGAAGATTGAAAATTGTCAATTTGTCATCATTTTCTTCATTCTCAATCGGAGTTTATGATGTCAACACAATTATTCTACCTATCATACCGCAATTTAACCGCGAAACGACATCAATAAAAGCGTTGTCATAAAACAAACACAAAAAAAATCAATTTGAATAATCCCTCTTCTTTCTTGAGATTGAATTTTCATTCAGTACAGTGAGTTGAAGGTGTTTTGTTGGGGTCATGTCGTCTCGTAAGGGTAATAAATTGGATGAATAAATTTTGATTTACGAAAAAAAAAACACAAAATTAAAACAAAATCAATAAAAAGTTATAACATTCCCGAATTTTTAAAATTTCATGATTTTTTTAATATCTTGTTCAAGAAATCCTTCGATACACTGTACATATCTTAAATTTCAATTGAAATAATCAAAACAGAAAAAAAAACCTTGCGGTTCGGGAAAAGATAAGACTCAGTTCTTGTCTAGACTCAGCCGAAGCAGCATGAAACCAATTCTATACTACGACGATCGCAGTCCGCCAGTTCGCAGTTGTTTACTTCTCATTAAAATTCTAAACATTGACGCAGAATTGAAATTTATAGATTTATTCAAAGGAGACCAATTGACACCAGAGTTTCGAGAGGTAAGATTATGCAAGTACAAAAATTGATTGATTCTGATAAACCTTAAAAGCGAAAAAAAAATAAATTCACATCAATTTATTTCTCGCAGATAAATCCGGCACACTCGGTGCCGGTTTTGCAGCACAATGGGCTCACTCTTACTGATAGTCATGCAATTTTAATTTATTTATGTGAACAATTTGACGGTGGAGCTGCTTGGTGGCCCGAAGATAAGCTCCAACGAATTGAAGTGATCAACAAATTGTTCTTCGAATGTTCGTTTTTGTTTCGCAGAGACAGCGATATGATGGTAAGTCGTTGATGGGAAACAAACAGACAAAAAAAATGTTTAATTGAAAATAAATTGGAATATCTACTTTGTTATGTGAGAGGATTTAACTTGGGTAAGCAAATAGTTTTAAAGCTTCATCAATATGTAAAATGCTTTTTACAGCAGGTATTGTCTTCTTTAGAATAATAATAGCTTGTCAATTTTTATTTTACGTTACGTACGTAAGAATATTAAAAAAAACAACGCGTAAAATATGTTACGTATGCATCCGTTCAGTCCTTTGTATATGCAACAACAAGAACTACCAAGATTGTTCTCTGCTTGGTTTAACAGAACACCCAATACAAACTTATGTAAAAAAAAACTGCTTCTGTGAAAAATTCTCAAGATGGCACCACCATCGTTTTCCATCTTGAGACTACTCCCCAAATATATATACAAAGATTCAGTCTTAAAAATGAGTTTTCTCTAATTCATTAGATTTGTTCGATGTAACCAGCCCCGGGACGCTCCGGTGCTTGTCATACTATGAACGGAGCTGTTAAAAAACTGAAAAATTTCTCTGGGTTTGGTTTCACATCGAACACGCTAATAGCGCTCTGTTCTTTTTTCTCTTTGTTGTATAGCAACAGATGATTCGAACAGCTCCAAAATTCTCGCCCCAAAAAAAAACTTGAGGTGATTCAAACGCCCACCGTGCGGGCACAGAATACACATCGAACAAGGTGGAAACGCACCGGGGCGAAAAAAAGCGATATCCATCAGCTCAGTGCAAAATCAGAGCGCCACAGAGCGACCCAGAGCGCACATCGAACAAACCTATAATATTGAAGTCAATCGACTGATAGGCATTGTCATATCAACTTTTTTCGATTCTTGTTTAATACCGAGTTTGAAATGCTTACGTTGCAAGACTCGCCATAAATTTTATCGCAGTTTAAAAAAAAAAAAAGTGTCTGGAGATGCGGGGCATCGATCCCCGTACCTCTCACATGCTAAGCGAGCGCTCTACCATCTGAGCTACATCCCCTGTTGAAAACTTGATAACCAAAAACAATGTTAAATAAGAGGTTCATGCAACTTGATTCTAAGAAGCATGAAGGCTGTTTAATGATTTAGAATAGCCCTTAACCTTATTCTAGTTCAACTTAAATACCTTTGTAAATACTCTTTGCACAAATTAAACGTCGATTATCGATATAGTTGTCATCGAAAGGGAAATACGAATCGATTGGTCGTGAGCGGAAATTGCTATTTTTCCTAAAGACTTCTACGAAACACAAAAAGTGTTTAATGGTGCTTAACTTTATTGCAAAATGGTCAGCATTATCGATGAACACAAGGTTAAGTAGGTACCTGAGCCTCTTCGCTTCGATAATTTTGCAGTAAATCTACCTTTTAACGCCCATGTTACCATGGGAAGCCAAATAGATGTCACTTTCGTATTATGTAATTGGAAAATCCCGTCATATATTTTTAAATTCATTTTTTTTCTACCTCTAGGCTAATCGTCTACCTGCACGTTTTAAATCCAAGCAATTAAATATTTTCTTCTTAAAGCATCCTTCGTTTAAAGGATTGTCATTTCTGTTCAACACGTTAATCCCTAAAAAAAAATCCTTTTTTGTCCATTATCTCCCTCCGATTTCAATTAAATTTTATGTGAACATTCTTCCATCTCTAATTCTCAACGATGTGTGTTTATTTATCTTTCCATATACAGTCGGAAATTGTGAGGAAGGGTTTCGATAATATCGATTTGCCATACCACGAAAGGAAGATTCTCGAGGTTTATTCTGGTCTGGAGAAGAATCTCTCACTCAACAGATTCATGTCTGGCAGCTATGTAAGTATCGGCTATGTATATGCTGGTCGTTTTTTTAATTTATTAGAATTAAAGAGCATTGCTATAAGTCTGTCAATAAACATCATTATCATCGTTCATCGTTCTCGCCGTCATTGTCATCATCATCATCATCATCGTCATTGAGTGAAAAGGAGGTCGCTATTCCTTCTACACACAACATTCCATTGCACTTTAATTATTTATTTCTTTGCCGTTGGCCTTTGGAAAAACTTGCATCGAACTTTCACACATCGCGTCCTTAAGAAAAATTGTTCGTGACCGTCACATCCCTCTGATATCGACCGGAAGCTCAAATTAATAGATACGTTATCAATCAGTAATGGTTTGTTTTGTGTTTCATTTTCTTCTTGCAGATGTCGGTTGCAGATTTATCATTCCTGACCACATTGAGTACCGTGGATCTAATGTTTCCAATAACAGCAGAGAAGTGGCCACGTCTGAATGAATGGTTTGAAAACATGAAGCAATCGCTCGGAGCCACGTATATCGATTGCAATGCCATTGGATTAGATAAATTGAAAAATATTGTTGAGAAAATCGGAAAGTTCAAGTTTCCAAGCAGAGCAAATGAGTAATTAAAAGAATTTCAGAGCTCGTTATAAATAAATAGTTGATTGAACATGACTTAAGGATATAAAATGTTGTTTCGATATTTTCATTATCTTTTTGGAATGCTTTCTACGTCGTCATCGAACGACCTTGTCGGGCCAAGCTTATGGTACGAGTAGAATCTTGGGTCGCTCATTTTATAGAAATTCAAATAAAACCATTCCATGGTCTGTTAATTTTAACAGACAACTTGACGACCTGCTAACTGAAATGGCAATTCACAATATTACCACTTGATAAAACCAATGTAAGGAATTTTGTTTCAAATGTCATGTGTTTTTTTTTTTTTTTTGAAGTTTGAATTTTGTTAATATCCGAAACCAAACAATGTCAGTGTCATTTAAAATGCGACAGTAAAAAAAAAAAACATAAAAACTCAAAAATTCTAAGATAAACAAAACATCTTTTAGAAGCAGCGCAACAATTGTTTTTTTTTTTCCAATTGAATCATCGATCGGTTAATAAAGTCTGTCTCTATCCGGTATCTTATTTGTCTGCATTACGATTACGATGCGATTACGATGAAGGAAACCTAGTCACCGAAGCACAGGGAATTGTGGATGTTTTTAAGCAGCACTTCCAACAGCTGCTCAATGCGCAAAATGTCGAGCGAGCTAATGACGAAAGACCAGTCAATGAAGACCCAGTCCGAGCCCCCAGCGCAGAAGAGGTAGAAAGAGCCATCCAAAAGCTAAAAAATAACAACTCCGCCGGGTCGGATGGCATACCTGTGGAACTCTTTAAAAATGGAGGGTGTTTTGATGAACCGCATGTGTGGGAAGAAGAACGCATGCCCACTGACTGGTCGATAAGCTCCATATGCCCCATCTACAAAAAAAGGCGAACCGATGTCATGCAAAAATTACCGTGGCATATCCCTGCTTAATGTTGCATACAAAATCCTATCCAACGTAATGTGTGAGCGTCTTAAACCGTCCTGCAACACAATAATCGGCACGTACCAGTGTGGCTTTAGGCCAGGTAGAACAACGATAGACCAAATATTCACACTAAGGCAGATCCTGGAAAGGACCAACGAATTTTAAGTCGAAACCCACCATCTTTTTCATCGGATTTAAAGCCGCGTATGATAGCAACCACGCCAATATGGCGAATGGATGGATGTCTGGTATTGGGATTCAAAAAACAGATCAGCTGTGCCGCATGACGCAAAACATACGCAGTGCAGTGTGCAAAAGGGGTTAACCAGCTCATCCGAGTTATTTCAAACATGCGTAGGGTTTAGGACAAGGGAGATGCGGGCTGTCATGTGACATCTTCAAACTTAGCCTGAAGCAGATAGTGCGCAAGACAGGTGTGGAGCACGGAAAAACACTATCTTCAACAAGTCAACCAGCTCGTAGGCTATGCGGTCGACATTGACATCATCGATCGATCCAAGAGAGTGTGCTTGAAGGCCATCACAGCGATTTGAAGAAAGACGAAACTGTTAGTATGAAGTGTGAATGAGGACAACTACATGAGTACATGCTATCAACAAACCAAACAAACACCGCCTAGGACAAAACGTCACAGTTGGTAGTTCAAGTAGTTCACGTAGTTCAACTGCCTTGGAACAAACATCAATTACACAAACGACACCTAAGTGGAGATCCGACGTTTGGACAAACAACTGGGCTCAAAACTCTCACTCAAAGAAAAGTGTCTGCTATAATAAAACTTTGATTTTTACCAGTCCTACTTCTATGGTTGCGGAGTGCTGGACGATAAGTAAAAAAAAGGGGAATTGATACTGGGCACTTTCGAAAGAAAATTTGTCGACCCGATTTTCAATTGCGTTATGGTGATGGCGAAAGGAGAAGAATGTTCAACGAGAACGCGTATGAGCTGTACCAAGATGTGGATGTAGTCCAGAAGGCCAAGAAAAGACGACTACATTTGCTCGGCCACATCAAGCGCATGGACTTCTCTGTGGAGTCTTATCATCCCAGATTCGAGACAACAAGGAAGACCGAACCAGAACCTACGGTACAAGGACCAAGGGACTGCGGATGCCAGAGCGCTGGGTTTCGGCGACAGGAGAGTGCATGCGAGGGACCGTTCACGATGGAAGGCTGCAGTAACTCAGGCTAAGATCCTTCATGGTTTGTAAGCCGGATAAGTAAGTTAAGTACGATTACGATGCACCCGAGTTGCTTTAAATGAGATTTCTCCCTCCATCATCCTAATCCCTCCAAAAACAAATTTATTTTGATTGCTTACTTTTTAACAGTTATTTGAACAAGAGCTTTCGTTTGTAATCACATTTCATAACATTGCTTACGAAACGTGATGCCGAGAGGCTTCATTGTGATAGCATACATTTAATTCATATGTGCGAATTGGGTGAATTTGGTTTAAAATACTGGATATAAAACTTCACGTTTGGTTAAATTTTGACATTTCGCATTGAATGAAATGTGTTAAAAATTAGACTAGCTGGGGAGCAGGTTAAAATATGACAGTAGTGGTTAAAAATTCATCCATTTTTAACCACAATTCATCGAATTCGAACACGGCCTTATATATAAAAAAGATTAAATCCAAATCTCACGTGAATGTGATGTAGTCAACCCATAAGAAAAGTGTTCATCCAATTATTTATTCCATAAAATTCATCCATACAGCTGTTTTGTGTTATGTCACTTTTGAGTGAAACGAACATAACCTTTTCCGTCAAATGTGAAAAAAACTGCAGCTTTTTCCACGAAAATTTCGTTTACCGAATTTGTACAATATAAACAGTTTAGTAAATAGAAAAATAAAATGTTTTTATCCCGACGTATAAACAAATTCTCTCCCTTGCGGAATCAATTACTTCCATCATCTGCCAAATGCTTTTTGAACACAAGTAGCAGCATAAACAACGTCTCAGCAGAAAAAACCTCCAGCACTATTGAACGCATTGAAATTCCCAATAAAATTCCCCGCAGTCCAACAGACATTCTTCTAGCATTGTCCAGTACAGTGAAGTCAGATCCAACAGCTGCACATTTCAAATACCATGATGACCCTTACCTGATTCCCATGTCCAATGTAACCAAACGAACTTTCGCAATGGCTCAGGAAGCCGGACGCAAGGCAGCCAAATGGATCAAAGACGAGCATGGACGATTCTTTATGGTAAGTTATACAAAATTCTTCTAGATGAAACAATTTTAAACTTGAAAAATTCTAGCACCAAGAAGCCCAACCACCTGTCGAAGCGTTTGCACCAAAAATGGTTTTCACTGAAGATTCTGAAGTCGACGAAACATCCCTTCAAACTTTGATTAACAGCTCCGAAGTTACCGATGCTGTGCTTGTCTACAATCTGATGAAGACCAAAGGCATTCCAATTGCCGATGACCTTAAACAGAGTTTCCTCGAACTCATAAGCTTCTACAACAATGAAGAACAAATTCCCGAAGAATTCATCGAAGAGAGATGGTTCAATGATTCCCAGCAAAGCACATACAACACTCGTCTAAAGAAAACCTGGAAAGATGGTGATTTGGCAGAGCAAATATTCAACGAAATCGAACCAAAGACTCCACAAGCCTACGCTGCCATAATTCGGGGGATGGCGAAATTCGGACAAGCCGAAAGGGCATACGCTCTCTTCCAAGACGCCGTCGAGAAGCAAATCGAACTTGACACACGAACATTCAATAGTATAATATCACTTGCCGCTATGCTAAAAGACACAGCCGATCAACGATGGGAGTTCTGCCAGGACCTCCTGCAGCAAATGAATCAGCAAGAACTCAAGCCAGACCTGGGTACACTGAATTCTCTTTTGCTTGCCGTCGGTAGTCTTGGCAATTTCAAAATGGCTCGATCATGCACTCTGAAAGTTTTGAGCACATTCAAGGCACTCGAAGTCGAACCAAGTCTGGCCACGTACTATTACGTCCTGCTGAACTTCTGTCGCGACCGTGCTCCAACGTCCCATGTCATCGTGGACATTCTGAACGAAATCGAAGGCAAACACTTCACCATTGCCCATCCGAAGGACATTCTCTTCTTCGTCACTGCAATGGACGTGTGCAGGAATCATCTGCACGACCGCACCTTGGCCAAGCGGGTCGATACTCTGCTCCACACCGGGAACAACTACGATTTGATTGGAGATTCCTACAAAGAAAGCATCTACTATCGTCACATGTTTGCGCTGCTGGCCCAAACCGATCCGCTTGAGGAGTTCATGGTCACTTATGAACGCCTCGTTCCGAATATATACATCCCCGAGCCGGGAATCATGGAGGAAATCCTCAAGTCGGTCGAAGTCAATGGTGCCATTGAGTTGATGCCTCGCCTATGGTCCGACATCGTCGCATTCGATCTGACCAATCGCGAGAACATCATCAATCGCGTCCTCAAAATCATCACTGAGAGCAAACCCAATCCGGATAATCCAGTTCACTCCAGCCTCAATGAACACTTTGCACGTACCGCTCTGGACATTTATAACAAGGTGACCGACGCAGCCGAATCACGAGCCCTCAAAAGACTCCAATTTACTGGACAAATAATTGGTGACATTTTGACACTGACAATTCGTGGCGGAGACTTCGAGGCAGCAACCAAGGTCTTCGAAACCATTGACAAGGACCAGCACAAGATTCCGGGAACACCATCCGAGCAATGTATTCTGGAATTCGTACAGGCTTGTGTGGAGAACAAGTCTCCGAGCTTGGCGCTGAATTGCCTGCAATATGCCGTCGAGAATAACATGGAATCCGCGCAGCTGGTGAAGATCATTCATAAAGGATTCACCCTGAACGAGGTTCATTTGTCGAAGATGAAGAGTTTAGTGGGTGATGGATTTCTGTCGGCGGCGGCAAAGTAGTTAGGCTAGGCATTTAAGGAGCGAAGGAGAAATAAAGTTTTGTTCTATTGTAGAGATTTGTTTCTGTTTTATTCCTTTGAAATGACTAGAATGAGAAAAAAAATACGAAGAGACTAACGATTCTTTGGATTTTGCTTAGCGATTGCCTGCCAATTGATGCCATCATGTGGAAGTGGACTGTCCACAAACGGTGATAGCCAGACAAGCTTCATTCTTGTGCCCAAAACCATTTCAAGGTTCTTCTTCCAGCCAAGATCATATTTGCACGCACTTCGTTCATGGATGACTCCTCCTCGTAGGATAATCTGTCCATGATAGATGAGCAAAACCATTGAATATGCAAACGCGATAATATTCAAAATGTAGACAAGCAGATAGAAATTTCCCCACGACGAGTCCATTGTGAACATCAACATGGGAAAGACCATCTTGAATAAGGTGAAGTAGTTAGCGAACTCATCGGCATGCAGCCACCAGAGGAAAATCGAGTTGTACAATGTTGTATAGAGCGAGCCAATCATCAGGAATATCAGGAACATGAGAAAATACCGATGATTCCGGTGTCCCACACAGCAGCCGGTAAAGAAGCAGTGATGGTCACGTTTGAGAATGCATGTCTTGCAGGTATGACAGTGCCATGACCGAGGTGGAGCCACTGTCTCGCAAACGGAGCACAAGCGCCAAAGTTTCCTGTCATCTTCGTCATTCGGTGGGATTAGAATTTCATCTGAAAAAAGGACATTCTTGAGTACTAACGATGAGATAACATTAAATCGTACTTTTGATACTGGTATCGACCAACATACAAGCTAGCATGTTGCCTTTGATGTTCATAATCAGGTACACCCCAGCCACTAGGGTGATCCAGTAGAAGAGTCCGCCAAACTCATGGAATTCAGGCAGGACGATTGCCAATTCGAATACAAAGGTTATCGGAATGAATGTGGCGATAAGAAGAAAACAGGCTATGTCGGCGAATGTTCGCGGCAGGAAATTCTTTCGGAGGCGCATCTCGCAATCGAAGACTTTTGTATTGAATTAAATTTGTCTATCGATTTTTCAGCATAAAAACATCAATTTATATAAAGTTCACCCCATAAAAAAGCGGTTTTGTCTTTAAACTAAAAGATTCTTCCTATGATTAATAACAATTAATTTTGTTTATATTTAGCGAATAACAGTGAAATGTGTAGTCATCAAGAAGATGTGTGTAATGAGAGAATTAAAAGAAAGTATAGGGTGGTTCCTATACAGCAGTAACGTGACGTGAACATGACGTTACGTCTTAATAATGAATTTATGTCAGACGTAAGGTAAAATTGACGCCTGTTTCTCGTTTACTGGATTTTTATTTATATAAAATAAATATTACAACTGAACCGTACAAAGCAGCCGAAGATGATTTGGTTAGGAGTATGCACCAGCTCATCTGCAAAATTTGGTCGGAGGAAAGCATGCCCGATGAATGGAACCTCAGCATCGTATGCCCGATATTCAAAACAGGAGATCCCCTGAACTGCACCAACTACAGAGGTATAAGTCTCCTTAACATCGCCTATAAGATCTTGTCTGCCGTGCTGTGTGAACGTTTGAAGCCCTTCGTCAACAACCTGGTAGGTCCTTATCAGTGTGGCTTCAGACACGGAAAGTCCACCATCGATCAAATATTCACCCTACGGCAGATCTTGGAGAAGACCCAGGAACTTCAAATCGATGCCTTCCACCTTTTCATCGATTTCAAGGCGGCGTATGACAACGTCTATAGAGACAGACTATATAGAGCAATGTCTAGTTTTGGCATCCCAGAAAAACTCATCCGTCTGTGTAAGATGACAATGGAAAATTCACGCTGTTCCATCATGGTCGGAAAAAACCTAGCGGACGCTTTTGATGTCAAAAAAGTTTTAGACAAGGCGATGCGTTGTCATGCGATTTCTTCAACATCATTCTTGAAAAGATTGTGCAAAGCTCCAATGTCAACACCAGAGGCACAATCTTTCAAAAGTCCATCCAGTTACTAGGATACGCAGACGACATTGACATAATTGGAAGAACACAGCGTGATGTCAGTGGAGCGTTTGTGAGCCTTGAGACGGAGGCCAGGAAGATGGGTCTAGCGGTTAACGAGGGCAAGACCAAGTTAATGCTGTCGACAAGAAAGGACAACTAATATCGACGTCTTGGAGCAAACGTCAACATAGACAGATTTAACTTCGAGGTAGTTAAGGACTTTGTCTACCTGGGATCCGCTATCAACTCAGACAACAACACCAGCGCTGAAATCAAACGAAGAATCACTCTTGCCAATCGCTGCTTCTTTGGACTTAGAAGGCAATTGAGTAGTAAAGTCCTCTCCCGAGCAACTAAAGTGACACTCTACAAAACCCTCATCATCCCGGTCCTCATGTATGGTGCAGAGACATGGACTATGACAACATCTGATGAAAACGCTTTGGGCTGCTTTGAGAGAAAAATTCTTCGAGTGATTTTTGGTCCTGTCTGCATTAATGGAGAATGGAGACGAAGATTCAACCAAGAACTGTACGAGCTGTACAGCGACACTGACCTAGCCAGAAAAGTTAAGGTCCAACGACTTAGATGGTTGGGTCATGTTGAGCGAATGGAAAATAATGCTCCGCTCGTAGAGTCTTCGAATCCAACCCGGAAGGACGTCGCAGAAGAGGAAGACCGTGACCTCGGTGGAGCACACAGGGGGTAGATGACCTGAACCAACTTGGCGTGCGAAACTGGAGACAGTTATCCAGGGACCCAGCTGGCTGGAGAAGTTGGGTGAGGCCCTGGTCCGACCTGGACTGTAGCGCCACCACAAGTAAGTAAGTAAGCAGTATCACCGTGTTCGATGTGTATTCAGTGCTCGCACCGAGAGCGCTCTGAATCGCCCCAAGTTTTTTTCGGGGTGAGAATATCGGAGCTGTTCAAATCAGCTGCTGCTATACAACAAAGAGAAAAAACAGAGCTTTACTAAAGGGCCGAACACGTTCTATGTGAAACAAAACCCAGAGAAATTTTTTAGTTTTTTGACAACTCCGTTCACAGTATGACAAGCACCGGAGCGCCCCGGGACTGGTTACATCAAACAAACCTATTGTTAGTAAATTAGTTCAATAAATCAAAACCTTCGTTTGCTCTTTTGTCCACTTTATCTCATTTTTAGATTTAAATAAATTAGAAAACATCAATCACATCTCCTTCTCGACAAGCTCCCATTCAACTCCATCGTGTGGCAGGCGACTTTTGACAAGTGGTGACAGCCAGACCCTTGTCATATTTTCACCAAATACAAGTTCTAAATTTCTGTGCCAACCCAAGTTATACTTGTACTTTCCACGCTCGTGACAGACACCACCATGCCAAATGATACTTCCATGGTAAACAAACAACACCCATGAATAGACAACTGCAAGGATGTTCAAATTATAAATAACCAGCGGTAAATTAGTCCAAAACGAGCCGGAAACCAACATCAACAATGGGCATGTCATTTTCAGCACTGTCAGCCAATTCCTGTACAAGCTGGCTTTAACATACCACAAATATAGACTATTGTACACTAGGGCGTATGTGGAACCAATTAGCAGATAAACTACGAATAACATGAAATACCGATGGTTGCGATGACCGATACAACATCCAGTGAAGAGACAGTGATGGTCTCGTTTAATAATACAAATCTTGCACACCTTGCAGTGCCATGATCGTGGGGGAACAAGTTTATTGCAAATATCACAGTTGTGCCACAGTTTGAGTTTTTCATGTTTTGATTGTTCTGTTGTAATAGCTAAGATAAGAATTTTTAAATATTTGCTTATATATGTTTATCATTCTTACAATTCACACTTGTGTCAATCATCATGCAAGCAATCATGTTGCCTTTTATTTGAAATATCAAGAACAAAGCTGCGAACATGGTGAAGGTATGAAAAAATCCACCGAATTCATGAAACACTGGCAAAACCACGGTCATCTCGAACACATAAGTGATTGGTGTGAATAGAAATATTAATAGAAAACATGCAATGTCAATTAGCCGCTTTGGGAATATATTCCGACGGAGTTTTATCATTATTCAGTTATTTATGTTAACTCGACGGAAAGCTTGATGGTACTAAACTTTAATCACATGGAAATTTGTGTCACACGCTCATCAAGACGTTATCAAAAATCAGCTGAAGATAAGAGGCTTGCCTTGCCTGTGACTGTGATATGTACGATAAGAGAGTATTAAAGAGAAATTTTTATTTAGTACTGGTGTTGGTGAAGTGGAAACAGTTTAACCATATTATGAAGTGAAGCATGAAGTAATTTAGGCGTAAAGCGGAAAACACAAAGTTCAAGCATAGGAATTGCTAACAAACTATCACAAAGCAGTTTGTTTCTCGACTTTCAATTTGACATATTGTGAGAATCCCGTAACATTAACGTAACGCGGCAAACCTTTACTTACTTTATCACTCTTCACAAGAGCTCGAACGAAAATTCGTCGATTTTGACATTTTTTTCATATGAGAGTTTTTAATTCGTCGCGAACGAACGACCAAAACACAATGCAAGAATGTTTTTTGAGGTTAGACGCGCGCTAACATATTGTTCGTTGGGAGTGTGGATGATGTGGAACGCGAATAGAGTTTGGCAGTTCGTATCAACTAGAATTCTTTTCGCGACGAATACATTTGTTTTTTCAAATTTATTAACATTTGAGATCAAAAAGTAAATCTATGCATCATAAATCAAACATAAACTATACTTTTATCGTTTTGTTGAGAATTAGTTGGCAAATACGACTTCAAACGTATCTAAAATCACTTTTCTTCAGTTATTCGTCGTGCCTCGCATGCATTCTCCAGTCGCCGAAACCAAGTGCTTTGGCGTCCCCAGTCACTTGGTCCTTATAACGTTGGTTCGGTCTTTCTTGTCATTGAACCTGGAGGCTGGGATTAGAAGACTTTCTTGGCAATCAGAGTTTTGTATAGCAGACACTTTATCTTTCGAGTGAGGAGTTTTGGACCCAGTTGTTTGGCCAACCCAAAGAAGCAGTGGGTCGCTAGGGTAATTCTTCTTCGGATAACCACTATGGTGTCGTTTGTAGGATTGATGTTTGTTCCAAGGTAGGTGAACTCCTTAACTACCTCAAAATTGCTGCAACCAACAGTGACGTTTTGTCCTAGGTGGTGGTCAGATGTTGCTTTGTTTGTTGATAGCATTTACTTTGTCTTGTCCTCATTCACTTCAAGACCAACGAGTTTTGCCTGTTCTTCCATCGCTGTGAAGGCCTCAAGCACAGCTCTCTTGGATCGACCGATCTTGGGTCCCGTCAAAAAGTGTAAGATATTTTGGTAAGAAATAAGATCAATAGTTCAGGCGATTAAGGAAGCAAGCAAATTACTAAAACATGATCCAAATCAAAACCGCAATACAACTAGTTTTTCGGACAGTCAGTGATTGGCTCGTCCACTTCATCCTCCAAATTAGTTCAACAATGCCGAAGTGAGTTAGCGGGCATGAACATTGGACTCAAGATCACTCTTATCTGGATTCCGGGTCATAGTGGCTTTGAGGGCAATGAACGAGCTGACGAGCTGGCTAGGCAAGGATCAGCCCTTCATAGTTCACTAGTGGAAAGAGTCCTCTTGGTGCTATTAAGGGCAAGACCTTCTCAATTTTCCTCGCTGAATCAAATCTCAGGTGGAGTAGCCTAACCAACTGTATCATATCTAAAAGGATATGGCCCACCTACAATAAATCCCGTACTTATTTGCAGACCCAGGCAAGACATAGCCAGGGTCGTTGCTATGTGCACCGGACACTGGCCTGTTGGTGAACACGCATCTAAGCTAGGCATCCCCCAAAATACTTTCTGTCGTAGTTGTGGGACCTGGCGAGAAAAGGAAACTGTTCTTCACTTTTTGTGCAAGTGTCCTGTCTTAGCCAAAACGAGAGCCAAAACATTCGGAAAGTCCTTCTTCAATGACCTTAATGAGCTTTCCGAACTGAAGATCAAAGATTTGATCTCCGTTCTAAACGCAACAAAGTGGAATTGAGGTGTATTTTTAACTAATTGTTTCAGATCTTCTTCGAACTTGAGATCACCAGCTGACGCACTCAAAACTCAGTTTTATATATACTCCCTTTTAATTTTATAGGTCAAGCGAGTTGTTTTATGGTATCCAAACGGCGCAACTCAGCGCTAATTGGGTCACCGAGCTAGACTGCTCGTGGCCACCATTTCAACTACTAAGATCAATACTCTATCTCATTTTATTTACACAAAATTACATATCAAACCATTTATCAATTGCTAAATCCAGCTTTAAAAAATACAATAGATTAATCTAACAACTAAATACCCTTCTCGACTACTTCCCATTCAACTCCATCGTGTGGCAGACGACTTTTAACAAGTGGTGATAGCCAAACCCTTGTCATATTGTCACCAAATACAAGTTTTAAATTTCTTCGCCAGCCCAAGTCGTACTTGTAATTTCCACGCTCTTGACAAACTCCACCTTGCCAAATGATACTTCCATGGTAAACAAACAACACCCACGAATACACAACTGCCAGTATATTCACATTATAAATAACCAGCGGTAAATTACTCCAAAAGGAGCCGGTAACCAACATCATCAACGGGCATGTCATTTTCAGCACTGACATCCAATTTTTGTACAAGCTGGCCTTAGCACACCACAAATATAAACTATTGTACACCAAGGCGTATGTGGAACCAATTACCAGATAAACTATGAATAACATGAAATACCGATGGTTGCGATGACCGACACAACATCCGATGAAGAGACAGTGATGGTCTCGTTTGATAATACAAATCTGACAGACCTTGCAGTGCCATGATCGTGGGGGAACAAGTTTATTGCAAATGTCACAGTGGTGCCACAGTTTCAGTTTCTCACTGTCGATTGATGATTGTTCTGTTTCAATAGCTAAAATAAAAATTTAAGTTGTTTCCTTTTATATATCGATGTGTATTTCTTCTTACAATCCACACTTGTGTCAACCATAATGCAAGCAATCATATTGCCAGCTATTTGAAATATCAAGAACAGCGATGCTAACACGGTGAAAGCGTGAAGAAACCCACCGAATTCGTGAAACACTGGCAGAACCACGGTCAACTTGTAAGCATAGATTATTGGTGTGGATATAAGTAAAAATAGAAAACATGCAATGTCACTTGGCCGGCGTGGGTATATGTTCCGACGGATTCTTAACATTATTCAGTTTTATAATATTTGTCTTAAGTGGGAATTAAACTTTGATCTCATGAATTATATATATGTCACACGCTCGTCAGTTGTCAAAATAAGCTTGAATATAAAAGGTTTGCTCTGATATCGTATGACAAGTGATTATTTTAAGTAAATTTTGTTTTAATCTTGGAGTTGGTTAAGTTTAATTTAAGGGACTGTTTAATCATGAAGTAAAGCATGAAATGGTTTGGGTTGATTAAACCCTCGCATCTTTATCATCCCGACGCATAAAGCTTGTGTCACGGTCCATGCCTCTACTTAAGTGTTTAGTTTAGCTAGGCTTCAAAAGCCCAACATAAAAGCTGTTGCAGTAGTGATTTTCACTTGATCTAAGCATTGCATTTATAGTCTGAATGACTTACCTTACCTATCCCTTAGTCAAAGCTGTTTGCGTTGACATTTTCTTAAGTAATAGGTGAGTAAATAAAAATAGAGTGGCGCGACAGCTCTTGAAGAGCCAAGGCCTAAGTGGTTTATTCTCATCAACAATTCTCTGGGTGCGTGTGAAGAATTGAGGGGACCTACATTTTAACGACGATTCCGAACGGCAAAGTTAAGAAGCACTTTTTCATGACATATGGTTTCGTCAGTTCTTCGCAAGAGGCAGTGCCCGTGAAAGATGAAATAAAAACTATATGCACGAGTAGGACTCGAACCCATGACGTTCTGCTTAGAAACCAACGCAACTTACCACTAAGCCACGGACAAAAGGTGAGTGGGTCTCCTTAATTTTTGACAGCGTCCACGTATACGTGGCTGTATTGAACCGATATGTATTTGTATAGAATGTATAGGTATTAGTCTTAAATGAGACGAATTCTATTTACTTGTAATAATATTAGTAAAGTACGAAGATTCACTCCAATGTACTCTTTCTAATAAGAGTCAGTCTTTTGTTTTGAGCCGTAGAGTTAAGTCGCATATCGGTCAAGTGTAAGATTAAATAAAAAGTACGGAATGTACAGAACCAAAAAGAATGTTTGAGAAACAGTGTATAGAACTATGAACAATAATTGTATAGAACGTAAAGTGATTGTTTCACAGTACAGAATAATAAAGAAATTGTAAAGATAACAGTACAGTATTAACCAATAAAATGTGTCTCATAGGCGGTTTTTTCCAACCGATTTTCCGACTTTAAAAATCGTGTTTCATTTATTCGTCCTATTTAAATTACAATCCAAAACATGCAGTGTCCTTGCGTTTGACTAATCTTCTTTCATTATTCCGTCTCAAAGAACTTTCTAACGTAACACCGATTTCATGCTTTGGATTCTGGTGTATGACAGCGCTGAATATGCCTTGTTGACATTAAACCAAATCGATTTTCCGTACACAATCGTAAGGTTTTGGTAAGGTTGCAAAATGGCCAGTGGTGTAACGAACATAAGCTTGTTAATTCAAGGTCGTGCTCAAACTGTGTTAAAATATTGGTTAATTTTAACCATTAGTGTCACATTCTAGCCTGCTACGTAGCTAGTTGAATTTCAACACTTTATTTACCACGTACTGCGGCAAAAATCCTTGATCGAACCCTCCTAGTGGTGCCGGGCGGACAATGTCGCCACAGTTTTGGTCTGTAGGTGTCAGACGGTGATAGCTAAGGTTAGATTGGATCGCTGTGTGGTTCTGACTCCCTCTATAGCACAACTCACAGAAATCCTCTCTCACCATAGATCCAAGGTTCCTAGTTTCAGTGGTGGTGTGAGCTAGTAAATCCGTGCCCAAGAATTAAAGGTTGAGGGATAAATCAACCATGAACGAGCTCAGCCGGAGGCCTGTGGTGGGTAACGGTTTTTTGTGTTTATACCTTCCCTCGGTATGCGGCTCTGCCGAGGGTGACCTTCTTTTCCCCCTCATTATGTCTTCGTCCAATTTATGTGTTAAAATTCCATCCATCGAGTCCGAGGATGAACTCCTGGCTTCCAGTCAGGATACCATTGTAGGTAGCTCAGGGGAAGCTAGAGACGCTAGCACCTCAGAGCAGGCTACACTAAGAGGTAACACGGGAGGTACTAGTACCCCTGTGCTTCAGCATCCCTCTCAAAAAACGCCCGCAACTTCAAGTAGCAAGGCTCGCCAGAGCAACGCTACCAAGCCCAACAAGCACTCTCCTGCGGATCAGCTCAGGATCAAGTACAGGAAGGCTACTTTCATTCTTGGCAAGATTGCCGAGAACGAAAAAGCCGGAAAGGTACACGAGCGTGATGCTGCCGACAAAATCAAATACGAAAAAGTTGTTGAAGAATTCAACAGTCGGGAGAAGAGTGCGCCACCCAGCAAAAAAGAAAAGTCCACCAAGAGGAACAGGTCTCTGGAGGAGGAGAAGCCACCTCAAAAGAGAACCAAACTTGGTGGCAATGCCAAAAAAGAGACTCCGAAGGTGACGGCGCAACCGCGCGCCTTGAGCGAGGTCGTCAGAGACAACCTCCAGGTGGCGATTGTAGATGAGCTCTCCACAGACAACAGAGCTCTGATGTCAGCGTGGAACTCAATCGAGGCCAAACTTTCGGAACTAGTATTCCAGTACACCATCTCAGCGAAAGAAGGTCCCTATCCGAGCTTTGACTCCGGCGAAATGCTCAGGGGTACAAGGTGATAAGGTGCGCTGACGAGTTTTCGAGGATTTCCTTGGCAAAGGAGTTGCTAAGATTAGCAACGACTGGAAGGGCTTGAAGCTCAAGCTTATTCCAGCCAGGGATGTTCCTAGGAAACCATTGGCTCGTATCTTGTTGCCGCTCATGAGTGTTAAGCCGACAGGAGTGGAGCTAATTAGGAGCCTTCAACGACTGAATCCGCAGATTCCGATGAATGACTGGGCGGTCATCAAAACGGAGGAACCGCGCAAGAATAGCGCGGTCTACCTTCTTAGGATCTGCGAGGCAAGCCGCAAAGCCCTGGAAGAGGCACAACATAAGCTGAGGTTCGGCATCAAAAGTGTCTCTATTAAGATTCTGCAGAGTCAGGAAGTCGGCCCCACTCTAAGTGATGATATCGTCGAGGTAGACGACGTCACCATGCGGGTTGGAGCCCCCAGCGAGGCGCTGGATCCTGGTCCTGCAGTCCCGCCAAACTAAAAACGATGCACTATGCGCCATCCAGGTTAACCTGAAGCACTCAAAATGTGCCACGGATAACCTGAAGGTTTTCCTCAGAGAGGAAAACATAGATGTGGCACTGATTCAAGAGCCTTGGGTTAACGGCCTCGAGGTAAGAGGCCTTAAGGTTAACCAATACGACCTTTTTTACAAGCCCGATAACCAGAATCAAGGTAAGCCTAGAACTTGTATTTTAGCTAAAAAACACTTAAAAGCTTTTCTGTGTCCAAACTTTAGCACCTCTGATTTAACAGTGGTTAGGTTAGAGGGTAGGCAAGCGGAGGGTTTGATTCTAGCCTCTTCGTACATGGCGCACGATAGGGAGTCACCGCCTGAGGAAGTGCGATTGCTAGCGGCAGAGGCAAAAGCTAAAAAAACAAGCCTGCTCGTAGGAAGCGATGCCAATGCCAGGCACTCAATCTGGAGCAGCTCTGAAATTAATGACCGAGGTGAGTCACTCTTTAATTACATTATTGAATGCAACATGACTATTTGTAACAGGGGTAACACTCCTACTTTTGTCTTTCCGAGTACGGATAACACAGAAGGGTGGGAAGATGTTTTAGATGTTACTTTTGTCAATAATTACGGTAAACTCTCCATCGAAAATTGGAGAGTATCTCTTCTTAATTCCTTTTCTGATCATAGATATATTTTATTTGATCTTAAATTCGAAATGGAAACTCCTTCCCATTATAGAAATCCCAGAAGAATTGACTGGAAGAAATTTAGTCAAACCTTTAGCTCAAAGCTACGTAATATAACGAACTCGAGTTACGAGTCGGTTACAGATCTTGAGTTAGAGATTTCAAACTTCGAAGACTCTATAAACACTGCCTTCAAGGTCTCTTGCCCGATAAGATATAGTAAGAAAACCTTTCCACCTTGGTGGAATGATGACTTATCTAATCTGAGGAAAATTACAAGAACCATTTTTAACATCTGCTATAAGCATAAATTTTATCAGCCTTATAAGGACTGCTTGAGAATTTACAAGCGTTCTATAGCTCAAGCCAAAAAACAAGGATGGCAAGAGTACTGTCAGTCCATCGAAGATATCAAAGATTCGGCTAGGCTTAGTAGGGTTTTATCGAAAGAACATTCGAACCCCTCATTTCTTAAAAAACCAGATGGAAGCTGGACAGCATCTCCAATGGAGACATTAGAGCTACTAATGAATGTACACTTCCCAGGTTGTGCAGAAGAACCACCCGAATCTAATCTGACTCTCAACATGCTAACTTCCATAGAGCATGTCAACGCCCTTATAACTAGAGAAAATATAGTCTGGGCTATTAAAACTTTCTCGCCATACAAATCTCCAGGCCCTGATGGAATACTGCCTATAATGCTGCAAAATCAGCTTGAATTGGTGGTTCCACGGCTTGAGAGTATCTTTAAAGGTTGCCTCTTGCTTAACCATGTCCCTTTGTCTTGGAGACAGGTAAGAGTGGTTTTCTTGCCAAAAATTGGTAAAAGAGGGCATGAATCTGCCAAAGATTACCGACCTATAAGCCTTACTTCCTTTCTTCTTAAAACCCTGGAGAGAATCGTAGAATCTCACATAAGGAGTATTCTGAGTAGTTGTCCCCTATCTAACTCGCAACATGCCTACATGAGGGGCAGATCTACAGAGACTGCTCTTCATGAGGTAGTGAGAACAATAGAAAACTCGATTCATTTCAAGGAATATACCCTAGCTACCTTCTTAGACGTAGAAGGAGCTTTCAACAATGTCCTAACTGAATCCATCGCAGAATCACTTGCAGACTTCGGTGTAGAGAACTACATTAGAAGGTGGATAATATCCATGCTAAGTAATAGGAGGATTCAATCAAAGTTAGGATATTCAACGTGCACCAAATATGCCAGCAGAGGAACACCCCAAGGAGGTGTACTGTCTCCTCTTTTATGGCTTCTGGTCATGAACAGCATTCTTGTGAAATTCGAGAGTAGTGGAGTGAAAGCGGTTGCGTACGCCGATGATTTGGTCATTCTAGTTTCAGGAAAATTTCCAAGCGTGATCAGTGAAATCACTAATATGGCTTTGAAAAAAGTAAGCACTTGGGCTGCGAGCTGCGGACTAGGTGTTAACAGTAACAAAACCGAGTTGATGCTTTTCACCACCAAAACCAAGGTACCACCCTTCGCTCTACCTCGGTTAAACGGACAAACACTATCATTGTCTTCCAGTGCTAAATATCTGGGCGTAATACTAGACACCAAATTGAACTGGAAGCTTAACATTGAAGAACGGGTAAGGAAGGCGTGTGTCGCCTTCTACGCCTGTAACAAAACATTCGGCAAAAAGTGGGGCCTCCAGTCAAAAATGATAAAATGGACATACACGGCGGTTGTAAGACCGATACTTGTTTATGGTTCCATTGTGTGGTGGCCCGCTCTCAGCAAAGCTTACATAGTAAAAAACCTTACAAAGGTGCAGAGAAATGCTTGCGTGCCCAACAGATGCACTTAACGTCATCCTGGACCTTCTTCCGATTGACCTCTTTATTAAATATCAGGTGTCCTGCAGTATCTTGAGACTCAAAGAAATAGGCTGCTGGAAATCTAGATCCTACGGGCACTGCAACCAAACAAGCCTTATACCATCAGACATCCTATCCACAACCACCGATTACTGCATCCCTACCCTAGACACCTCAAAGAAGTTTAGAGTCTTGCTCCCGTCAAGAATCGACTGGGAGGAAGGTGATGTGACGAAAGACTTCGACACAACTATCTTCACGGATGGTTCAAAGATGGAATGCGGTGTTGGTGCAGGTGTCTTCTGTGAATCTCTTGAGATTTCAAAATCCTATAGACTTCCCGATTTTGCCAGCGTATTCCAGGCAGAATTGCTAGCGATAAGGGAAGCTTGTAAAGCCCTTAGAAACATACGACAGAACCAAAATGTAGCTATACTAACAGACAGTCAGGCAGCTATTAAAGCCATAGATTCTGCTTTATCATCCTCTAAACTGGTCAAGCAATGCAAAGAGGCCCTCAAGGAACTTGATATGAGCGTCACTCTAATCTGGATACCGGGCCATAGGGGCTATGAGGGAAATGAGAAAGCAGATGAGCTAGCCAGGCAAGGATCAGCCCTTCACAACTCATTGGCAGTGAGAGTATATGCTCCTCTTGGAGTTGTGAAGGGCAATATCCTGATCAAATACACATCAGAAGCAAATCATAGGTGGAGTGGAGTGGTTTAACGAGCTGCGTTATATCTAGGAAAATCTGGCCCGCCTATAACAAGCCAAAATCAATCAATTTAATTTCCAAACCAAGGCATGACATAGCCAGGATTGTCGCTCAACACTTTATTTACCACGTACTGTCAAAACTTAAACAAACGTCAAGTTTTAAGACACATTTTAACGCAACTCGCACACGGCCTTATCGTCAAAATTTGCTCAATTGCTATTTGTCACGTAAAGCACATTATATGCATAACAAACGTTAATATAAGTACGTGCTATGTAATGTAAATAGATTCCTTCGAATTGCAATAATCATTTGTATTTTTTTTAACGGCGAATACGAATACGAACTCAAAACTTTACGTCACGTCACTTTTACATCATTGACCAGACATAGCGAACACATCCCCAATTCATTATCGCCGAATTCCGCAAATTTATCACATCATCTGTTTTGATTTGTAATTCTCCTCTCGAATTTCTTTTTATTTTCCATTTCGTAGATAAAAAATCTATTTGACGTTTCGCTTTGATTTTCCATTCACACAATTAAATTTAATTTTTTTTTTGGCAGACCCTGCCACTTGAATTGAATGTTTTACGTGAACCGTGACTAAAGTTAAAAGAAAAAGTGTGCGTAGTTAACTTCTGTTTTCGTCGTCATTATTTTGCTGAATTAAATTTTATAAATTTCACATAAAAATCCATCACGAGAATCATCTAAAAATTGTGTAAAAAGAATGGTGGAATTGTGAGAAAAGAAATAAATTAGCAAATCTAGTTTCAATTCGTCCTCCTTTTCTTTGCCAATATGAGTTCAAGAATCAAGTAAGTTCTCGTTTTTTTTTTGTGTCTTTCTTTCTGAAGTGAAAAAAAAAACTTGACCAGGCCACCACCCTTAAAATAAAATTAAATATGTGTCCCCAAATCTCAAAAATTTGTTCCAACATGTGAAAAGTTTTCTGTGCCACTGTCCTGTCCAATGACTAATCTAATAATTAATTGCTTCATGATTCTTGAAAAAAAAAACGTAAGAAAAAGTAAGAAGAAAAATATCTATTTTCTAGGGAGGATGTGAAAAAAATATTCGAATTTTGGTGCGAAGTTACCCGAGTGAAAGATCCTACATCGAAAAATGCTGGCGTTATCATCGAATCGTTTCCGGAGAGTTTCAACGATCAGGATATTATCTCTAAAATGCCAGAGTTTGCATACCCCTGTGATTGCGAGAGGTAAGTGTGTTTTATCGTATTTCTTATTCCGTCATACTTTTGTCGGCCCCTTTTCTTGAGTTTGAATTTGAACCGCGGAATCGGTCAAGCGTTTAATAGAGCCCATTCATCGCATCGGAGCGGCAGCCTGTTTTCAGAACTACGCAATCAAAGTTTCAGTTTCCTATTTTTTGTTTTCTTATTTAAACCAACTTTTACATAAATACTCTCGACTCTCATCTCCCCCATTCCGCATTGCGAACACACAGAACGTACAACAAGTTTTTAATAGCTTCTTGTTGCGGCTGCACGAGGCACTGGTCTCTCTCTCCCTCAGGTCTGGGTAATTTGCTGGTCATTGACAGGAGTCAGGACTGCGACTCTGGGAACTTTAATTAATTGCATTCCTTTGCCGAATCACACAGTGTTGTTCGGCCAAACTGTGAGGGAGGGTTTTTCGTTGTAGTTGTTGTTGTTGGGAGGGAAGAGGCTGAGATGAGAAAATAACGAAAACCACACCTAAAAGCAAAATATCGACTGGAAAATTCTATTGTCTTTTGCTTTGCTTAGATTTTCTGCTAAAAACGGCGGCGCAACATTTGGCGGAAATAAATTCCAGTTTCTCAATTGATTTCCAGAAACATATTCAAACGTAAAACACAATGAAATAAAATTAATTTGAATGGAACTTTTGTTTTTTCATATTCCTCACTTGACCTTGGAGAGATTTTGTTTCAATGTTTTTATGTACTCGTATTCCATGTTTGAGTTTTTGCTTGCTCCGTTGCCCCACAAAACGAATTTGTTTTTGTTTTTTTTTTCTCTTTGAGCTGCTGTCAACTGGTTATTCGCAAATTCGGTTTTATCTTCTGTTGTCAGAGTTGCCCAGATAGCGATGGTGATGTTAGCAAACAAACAAAACAATGGTCATCAAGGGTGATGATGAGTTTTTTTTCCGATCCGATGACTAATGAGCACTGGGCAGGTTGTCTTGACGACGACAAAACCAAGTAAATAGTAAAGTGAAGTGATCAGACTTGAGGTGCTTGTAAAATAAAATGATCAAAGAAGAGGAAAAGAGCGGAAATTTATGTAAGAAAGTGTTTGATGTAATCGCACGTTATTGGGTAACTTACAACAACGAACCATTCATGTGAAAGTTTGTTTTATTTTGCTTTGTCTCAAATACAGAGCCTAGCGCTTTTGCGACAAGCCCTAAAGGGGTCTTACTTGGGAAGTTATGAAAGAAGCTTTGATTACAAGATCGAATTTGATCTTCGGCAATATGGAAAGAAACAGACCCAGCAATGCATCACTACCTACTTTCTGTAAGCCTATTATGCCGTCAGTTTGTATGGCAGGCATCGTTTCCAAGGGAACCTAAACCTGTTTTCCTGAAACTAAATGGTTAATAATAAACAGAATGGATGGATTCGTCGTGGGCAGCAGACTCAGGCAAAAAGTCTTGAGCTTCAAATGTGTGAGCGAACGCATCACGACAATCCGAATCAAGGCTAAATTCGGCAACATCAGCCTAATATGTGCGCATGCCCCCACAGAAGAGAAAAAGGACGACACCAAAGACGAGTTCTACGAGCTCCTTGACAAAACGTATGAGCAATGTCCTAGCTATGACATTAAAATTGTCATCGGTGATTTAAACACAAAGGGGACATCTTTGGTGGAACAGTCGGAAAGCACAGCCTGCACGACACCAATTCCGATAACGGCGAAATGTTGTGGTAGCAAGCACCTGGTTCCACTAGAGCTCTTGATACCCGGGTACCCGGTCCATGGACCGGGTACCCGGGTACCGGAATTCGGGAATTACCCGGGTAGCAAATACCCGGGTATTTGCATGGTGTTCGGGTACCCGGGTACCCGGGTACTCGAAACATAACGATCGTATATCCGAGTACCCGGGTACCCGGGTATTTGGAACTCTTACACAATGAAGCTGAAGTTGTTTGAAAAAATGGATGCTTTCATGAAGGATTTGCAGGTTGAAGGTGGATTACTATGATAATGTAGTTTATAAGGATGGTTTTGATTATTTGTGTGGTTTATTTGTAATTCATAAAAAAATGCAATTTGTTGGATGGATTTTCATTTTATTAGTGGTTGAAAAATGAAAAGTTATAAACCGATCTTGGCCGTCGTCGTCGTGTGGTCGTCGTGGTCGTGGTCGTCGTGGTGGTGGTCGTCGTCGTGTCGTGTTCGTCGTGGTCGTGGTCGTCGTAGTCGTAAATAAAGAAGGAAACAAAGCTGTTGGCAAGTGTTTGTTGATTTTGTTATTGTTGTAATGTACGAAAAAGAAATGCAAGTTGTGTGTGGTGATAATTGAAAGGGATGATTTTATTATGTTGGTTAATCACTGTCCTGCATTTTCCTATGTATGGCCTTCGTCAAACAGGTAGTTGGTGCGATTTCCTTTGTTTTGGTGATTCATAAAAAAATATTTGGTTGAAAATATTAGTTGGATTATTGTTTTATTAGGGGTTGAAAATTAAGATAACCGATTTGGTGTGTTTGGTGTGTTGTCGTCGGTTATCTTTTTATGATGGGTTATTGGTCTTTTTCTTAACCACAGGTCAATAAAAAAAAGAAAACAATCATTTGGTGAGTGTTTGTAAGGACGATATAAATAGTAGTTCGGAGACAGACCTCATTTGCAGGATTGTTAATTTGGGTTTTTGCATGTCATAAAAATTAATGTTTGGGTTTCTCTACATGTCCCGCTTGTAGAAACTAGCGCATTTTCAACAATAACGATGAATGGTAACGCATAATGTACTTGGATGGGATTTTTATTGCTATTTTTGTGTTTTATATTTTTTTTCTTTTTTGAGATTTTAAGGAAACAAATAAAAATATTGCTATGATCGTCCAACCTGAATATTAAAAGATAATTCGAGTACAAAATAGAACAGTCTCCGAGCTACTATTTATTTCGTCCTTACAAACACTTACCAAATGATTGTTTTCTTTTTTTTATTAACCCATCATAAAAAGATAACCGACGACAACACACCAAACACACCAAATCGGTTATCTTAATTTTCAACCCCTAATAAAACAATAATCCAACTAATATTTTCAACCAAATATTTTTTATGAATCACCAAAACAAAGGAAATCGCACCAACTACCTGTTTGACGAAGGCCATATATAGGAAAATGCAGGACAGTGATTAACCAACATAATAAAATCATCCCTTTCAATTGTCACTATCCACACACAACTTGCATTTCTTTTTCGTACATTACAACAATAACAAAATCAACAAACACTTGCCAACAGCTTTGTTTCCTTCTTTATTTACGACTACGACGACCACGACCACGACGAACACGACACGACGACGACCACCACCACGACGACCACCACGACGACGACGACGATCACGACGACGACGGCCAAGATCGGTTTATAACTTTTCATTTTTCAACCACTAATAAAATCACAACCCATCTAACAAATGGCATTTTTTATGAATTACAAATAAACAACACAAATAAAGCAAAACCATCCTTATAAACTACAAAATCATATTAATCCACCCCCAACATGCAAATCCTTCATAATAGCATCCATTTGTTCAAACAATTTCAGTTTCATTGTGTAATAGTACCGAGTACCCGGGTACCCGGGTACTCGGATTCACGATCGTTATTTTTCGAGTACCCGGGTACCCGGGTATCTGAATACCATGCAAATACCCGGGTACCCGGGTACCCGGGTAATTTGGAATAATTCGAGTACCCGGGTACCCGGGTACCCGGGTATTGTTTCGGGTACCCGGTCAGAATCAAGAGCTCTAGTTTCCACATCTTAACATCCATAAAGGTACATGGAGATCTCCTGATCAATCAACCGTCAACCACACAAACATCACATTGCGATCGACGGAAGGCACTTCTCCAGTATTTTAGATGTTCGAACTTTCCGAGGAGCCAAAATCGACTCGCGCCGCTACCTCGTCGTAGCCAAGCGAGTGCTACGAATATCCCGACAACAGCCAAAACAAGGAAATGCTGCAAGAAAATTCGACGTCGGACGGCTACAATCGCAAGAGATCGCCAGATCCTTCTCTGATCGAGTGTCAAGTAACCTCTTAAGGAGTCCTATGCCGCCAACATCAAGAATCGAAGACCAGTGGCAACATTGCCAGAAAGCAGTTAGAGATGCCGCCTCTAATGCCACCAAAATGAAACCCCTGGTTTGACGAAGAATGCAGGCAGTCCCATGCAGCCAAGCAGGAGGCATACAAAGCGGCGCTGCATAGAAGGATTAGAGCTGCTTGTGAGCTCTACGAGCGAAAGAGGAGAGAGGAACGCCCGCTTCTCAAGAGCAAAAAGCGAAAACATGAAAAGCGTCAGAGCGAGGATGTTGAGAGAGCCAACAGCAGGAACGAAATTCGGAGGTTTTATCGAAAGGTTAAACAGCTGGCTCAAAGTCACCGAGCAAGAACCGATGCCTGCAGAGATAAACAAGGGAACATCAATAGTCAATGCTGGGGATTTGGAAAGACCACTTTGTAGACTGTATAACGGCGACGACGACCACGATGATAGCCAACAATTCCGTGAACCTGACCTAGAAGAAGTGAAAACCGCAATATCACGGCTGAAATCCAACAAAGAAGCTGGAGCAGATGGACTAGCTGCTGAGTTGTTCAAAGCAGCAGGCGACGAGCTAGATAAGATATGGTCAGAGGAATGCATGCCCGATGAATGGAACCTCAGCATTGTTTGCCCGATCCTGAAAAAGGGAGATCCTCTAAACTGCGCCAACTACAGAGGAATCAGTCTACTTAACATCGCCTACAAGATACTCTCTGCCGTAATATGCGAAGTGAACGTCTGAAGCCTTTCGTCAGCAATCTGATTGGTCCTTATCAATGTGGCTTCAGGCCAGGAAAGTCAATCATCGACCAAATTTTCACGTTGCGGCAGATCCTGGAAAAGACCTATGAACTCCAAATCGATACCCACCACCTTTTCATTGATTTTAAGGCCGCATATGACAGCATCTACAGAGACGAACTGTATAAAGCTATGTCTAGTTTTGGCATCCCTGCCAAGCTCGTTCGCTTGTGCAAAATGATGATGGAGAACTCACGCTGCTCCATCAAGGTTGGCAACGAGCTTACGGAATCTTTCGATGTCAAAAAAGGATTCAGACAAGGCGATGCGATTTCTTTAACATCGTTCTTGAGAAGGCAGTGCAAAACTCCACCGTCAACACCAGAGGCACCATATTCCAAAAAATCTGTTCAACTTCTAGCGATGGAGAAGAAGATACAACAGTGATCTTTACGGGTTGTACAACTCAAATAGCTCGGTCATTTAAAAGCGGATTGACACTAATGCTCCCGCCCGGAAAGCCTTCGACACTATTCGTGAGGCACGTAGAAGGAGAGGAAGACCTTGATTCAGGTGGCGCACACAAGTGGAATAGGACCTCAAAACTGGAGACAGCTTGCTAGGAACCGAGCTTGCTGGCGGAGACTGTTGATTAACGCCCCAAGTCCACAACGGACTATAGCGCCATCTTAAGTAAGTAAGTCAACTCAAATTGATTTGCGTTTCTTTTTGTTCTAGTTCGCTACTTCAGTTTTCCTGACTCCCAAGTATGGTTTTTATCTCTTATAAACCCCATTTCGGGAAATCAAGAAACGAAACCGCCATCGGAAACAGCGACCAGCCTAAAAATTTAACAAGGTTCCAAAAGAAAAAATAACTGCTTATCATGATGTAATGTTGTTTTTTGAAATAATCGCCCAAATGCCGAATGACAAATGCTTAAATATTGACCCAATCACATCACATACTTTGGTGTGTGTTTTTTTTTTTTTTGTCTTGACCGCACAATCAATTGAATTCAATTCAATTATATTTGAATAAGCCAATAACTGACTCAGTGACGAAGTTGTGGGAAGAAAGTTATGCGAAAAGTAATGAAAATAATAAAAATTATTATTGAGGCCAGTGTGTCACATAGTAGTGTTACGTTATTGATTGCGAAACGTTCCAAAGTAATTATCCGTAAACATGCATCTTTTCGATTGGGGATTGATGTCTGTTTGATTTGTGTGGCTTGGACTTTTTTTGTGTTCATGCAATCAAATGTGTACACTGCAGGCCAAAAATGTATGTCCAGCATCTTGAACTTTTAATTTAATGCTGTGAGATAGTCAGCTGCACGATAGCTCCGAAGAACCAAAGGCTCAACAAGTCCATTGTTCCATGCGTCATATGGCTCGTAGCGCTACACCACTTCCGTCCTATTTAAACCCGAGCTCACCGAGATTATCTTCTTGAATTTCAAAATTCCAACTTACTTACTTACTTAAGCGGCTCCCAATCCATGAAGAATCTCAGCCTGAGGCACTGCTTATCGTCCAGCACTCGGTGCCCTAGAGTAGGATTGGTAAAATCAGAGTTTTGTATAGCAGTCGGATCTCCACTAAGGTGTCGTTTGTGGAACTGATGTTTGTTCAAAGGCAGTTGAACTCCTTACCCACATCGAAATTGCTGTTGGTAGGCGGTAGGCGGTGGACAGATGATGTTTTGTTTGTTGATATCATGTGCTTTGTCTTGTCCTCCTTCGCTTGAAGACCAATGAGTTTTGCCTGTTCTTCAATCGCTGTGAAGGCCTCAAGCACAGCTCTCTTGGATCGACCGATAATGTCTATGTCGTCCCCATAGTCTAGAAATTGGGTGGGTTAGTTAAAGATAGTGTCTTCTGTGCTCACACCTGTATTGTGCACAATGTGCTCCAGGACTATGTTGAAGAAATCACACGACAGCGCATCTCCTTGTCCCTGTGCATGTTTGAAACAACTCGGATGAGCTGTTACCCTTTTGCACACTGCACTGCGTAGTGCGTATTGTTAAGCGTCATGCGGCACAGCTCGATCAGTTTGTTCGGGATCCCGAATTCAGCCATCGCTATCATAAGCTCTTGGCGGTGGATGCTATCATAAGCAGCTGTTAAGTCGATTAAAAGATGTTGGGTTTGATCTTGAGATTCGTTTGTCTTTTCCAGGGTTTGCCTCAGTGTGAATCGATTCGTCGTGGTTTTCCGTACTATCTAATCGCTAAGTTTTGGATGTGGTCTAACCGGTCGCAAAGTGGGCCTCAAATTTGAGAATGATATTGTTAATAGTGGTTTCGGTAGGTCGATTACGCGCACCGGAAATTCCTCTTAAGTCAAAGCAGTTTGTCGGGATTCACGCTTGATCTGTCAAAAAAAAAAAAAACATTGCACTTAAAGCTTTCTGATTGTAATACCTGGCTAGGAGAGGACTATTGACGTGTAATTGTCCTCTTGTATTGCAAACACTATAACAGAACTCCAGTTGTATGACAAATGAGTAAACAATGCTCCCTTATAGTAGGGCAGTACCCGCGTTTGCAACTCAAGCCGGAAATGACGTTTTTGTGGTGTAGATTATCTGCATGATACCAATTTCTTTACTATCTTCAAAACCCAATATTTAATCGAGTTTCGAATAGTTTTGAGAAGCAGTGCCAATATTGGTTGAAAGATAACGCAAGTATCCGCCACACGTCTACAACTGATTTCTAATTGCGAAACATATGCGACAAAAAGATATTCGAAAAATAGCTTCTCTATGTAAATTGAGATTCAACCTCGCTTTCGGTCCTTAAATAGTCATTTTAAGTAGCTACGTTGTAAAATTGCAAAACCAATAAATTCTAAACCACCTTGCTTTATATTTCCAGTGATTCGGTGGAACCATACTCATTTGTATTAACCAGCGAAGCCTCCGAATGGCGTTTCGGCTTCTGTCGCCATGATCCGAGAACTGAAACAGCAATGATCATCATAACCTACCTGCCATGGCATGATACGTTCCTTAAGCTAATGAATGTTCTGTCAGTGCTGCGGCGAGTCGACAATTCCAATTTCAGAGCATTTCTCTCCGAAGCCTATAACAGAGGCGTTCCCGATCCCGGTGGTAATTTGACAATATTCTACAACGGCGGACAGAATGTAAGATTCATTAAAATACACAAACACAAAACAAAAACTAAATGAAATTTCACTTTGCAGAATTTCAGCTTCCAAAGACCGTTGCAATTCAAACTACCCAGCATTCCCGATAATGTAAGATAATACAACAACAAGCAAACGAAATCTGAATTTCTTTTCCATTTTTTTAGCACAATTTAAGTCTTTATTATAACTTTGCAACTCCAAAGAACATGATATCAGTATTCGCTTCTATGTTAGCGGAACGTAGGATAATTTTTACATCACGGAACTTAAATAAATTATCGTCGTGTGTGCAGGCGGCAAATGCCTTTCTCTATCCAATGGTCTGGCAACATATCTTTATTCCACTTCTTCCAATGAGATTCAAGGATTTCCTCAGTGCTCCGATGCCCTATTTAATTGGAGCACCCAAAGCTGTACTCGATACTGTAAGTTACTATAATAGCTCTCGCTGCTTGTTCGACAATTGTACGATAATTTTCGTTTGTCTCCTTAGATGACACCAGAAGAACTTGGCGAAGTTGTAACGTTAAACTGTGATACAAAAATATTCGAGAGCCCATTCGATGATGTTCATGAAATGCCACCCGAAATTATTTCACATTTAAAGAAACATTTATATGCTAGCAATTCACACGAACACATCAACGATCGTGTCTCGCGAATATTCCTTGAAGTTTTAGTGCAATTAATTGGCGGCTATAGAGATGCTGTCGAATTTGGCGATAAGAAAACATTCAATCGTGATCGATTTATTGAGACGCGACCATCACATTTGCGACCGTTTCTAACGAAAATGTTGGATTTGCAATTATTTCAGCAATTTATTGATGAACGACTGCAAATGCTCAATACTGGATTGGGATTTTCCGATGAATTCGAAATGGAAACGGTGCGGTATTCGGAGAAGAAGAAACGTGGCAGAAATTATCAATTCCTGAAGAATGTCAAAGATAGGGTGAAGTTGTATTCCTGAATTACATGCTGGTTACAAATGCTTTTTTTTGTTAAATGATAATTTGGTTCAATGTGGACAAGCGAACGTTCATTATATTTCTATAGAGAGCTCTGCTTGTTTTTATTTCAATTCGCAATGCTTTTCGATTCAAGTACATTCCAGAGCATGTTTCTATTTCTTCGAATTTTCAGTAATTTTTTTTTTCTAAATTGGCATGTCTCCCAGCTTGGTTTGCAGTTAGTCCTAAGAAATGAATGAATTTTGTTTTCCAATCTCTGAGCTCTTTGAAAGTGTATCAACCTTAGCTCAAATATTTGTTAAATTCTAGAAATATCGTTAAGTTATGCAGATGAAATTGTTTAGTCTGAAAGGATCAGAACTTCCCAGTTTCGATGTTTTTCGATTAAATTTAGTCGCAATCAAAAGAGCAAACAATCGGAAAGTGCAAATCGTCTTCCTTCCTTTGGCTAGTGGATTCTTAGAATCCTGTGGTTCGGTTGTCGTTCCGGCGGTATAAGTATTTAGTTTCATTTGAAGAAGAGTATTAGACGAGTGTTCATATTGTTAGATGGCCCTTTGACTTCAGGAAGCTCGCGAATTTGCTTGAAGCTACTCATTTGCATTTTCAACTTCCCAGGGGAAGTTATTGTAGGTAGGTAGGTAGAAATGGCTAGCTACTTTCGTGTAGGACACAATTAGCGCTGAGTGCGCCGTTTTGATGCCATACCTCATGAGATTCTAAAAAGATTTGAAAATGAGTAAGGGATGTTGTATGTTTCACAAGTACAAAACCTATTTATAATTTAGTATTATTCTCCTACACAACGACTTATTATCTCATAGTGCCATTTAGTTCCTCATTACCATTCAAGAACTCTCTACCTAAGTGGAATGGTCTAATGCTCGCCAAGACTGGACAATGGCAGAGAAAGTGTGGGACTGTTTCTTTTTCATCGTGATCCTCACAGCTACGGCAGAAAGAGTTATGTGGTATACCCGCATGCTCTCCTATAGGCCAATGCCCTGTGCAGGTAGCAACAATCCTGGCTATGTTACTGCCAATGAGTTCTGAAGGGCTTATACTTGCCTATACAGAATAAGGTCCAGGATGTCGTTAAGTACATCCGTTGGGCATGACCTAATTGACCCTTGCGAAGGAATAGCAAGCATTTCTCTGTACCAATGTAAGATTGTTTACTATGTAAGATTTGCTTAGAGCGGACAAACAAACAATGGATCCATAAGCAAACATCGGTCTTAAAAGCGCTGTGTATGTCCATTTTATCATTTTTGACTGCAGGCTCCACTTTTTGACGAAGATTTTGTTGCAGGCCTAGAAGGCAACGCCCTCCTTCCTCACCCGTTCTTCATTGTTTAGCTTCCACTTTAATTGGGTGTCTAGTATTAGGCTCAGATATTAAGTACTTGAAGACAATTTTAGTGTTTGATGACCGTTTGACCGATAAACCGAGGTAGATTGAAAGGTGGTACTTTAGTTTTGGTGGTGAAAAGCATCAACTCAGGTTTTATTGTTGTTAACACCTAGTCCACAGCTCGCGGCCCAGGTGCTTTCTTCGTCAGTGTTTTTGTTCCAATTCCATTATACGAGGGTTTTTCGTCCCAAATTGTCCAACAGTCTATTTGATCGTCTTCCGTGAAAGCTATCCAAAACAGAGAATATCAAAATGCGCAAATAAGCCCTATTGGAATGTATTTGTTCAAGTTTTTAATTTTTGTTTCAATGGAAAAAAATAAAATAAACAAAAATGAAAACAACCTTATAGCTTGAATGTAGTATTCCGTTGAAGATATTCAATGACTCAATTGGATTGTTAACTCAAAATTTCAAGTAATTGTTGGCAATTCTTTGTACATACAATATACAACCCTATCATCGTATCCGATCGTAACAAAATTCTAGCCGATTTGTAAGAAACATTACAATTTAGTATCGTCCTAACGGTTCCGGTTGTTAAATCGCACATACCTCAGAAAAAACTCAGAGTAACGCATCACGATTTCATGCGGCGAAATCAAAAAAATCAACAAATGCTATGCGATGCATAGCGATTATATTGTTTTATGCGTCTCCGATTGTTCCGACTGCTAAATTGTGTCGGAAAATTTGCGGAACAACATGCGTTATTATAAAGGGTTTTCCAATAAGAGGTGTTATTTTGATATTCAAAGCATTTTTTGAGCCAAATGGCCGCCACGACCACGCTTACAGGACCATATCCTTTTCCATAACCAAATCGCAAAGTGGCTCTTCGAGAGATAAACCGGTCCGGAAACTTTTCACGTAAAGGATCGATGGTTTCATTGCTTGTGTGGCACGTAGCGCCGTCTTGTTGAAACTAAACGTTGTCCAGATCAATACCATCTAATTTCTGCCATTAAAAATCATTAATCATCTCTCGATAGCGCAATCAACTGTTGAAGCGTGTATAGTATATTTTTATTAATGGCGTAGTTTCTAATTGTCAAATGTCAAAGAATGACAGCTTCAAAAGTGACAGCTACCGAAATAGCGGGCTATTCAAAATAACACCTCTTATTGGAAAATCCTATACGTAAATATTTCCTCTACGAAACGGATACCATGAACAAAATAAATGTTACGATCGGAACTTTTCTACGATCGTAAGTTTCTTCGAACGGATACGACGATAGGGATGATAATACATGTCAAAAATTTATTTGTTTCGTTGTCTCGAGTAATTTTTACTTTTCAACTTTCTTTCAAATCAAAATAAATCCTGTATTGAATATTTTATTTAAGCTTTTGTTAAGAACAATATGGATGAAGAGACTGAAAGCGGTAAGCTGCAATTACAAAAAAAGAAAAACTAAAATAATCACAAATTGATGAACAAATTTAAAGGCCTTTGATTGCATTTTTTGTTTCCTATAAGCTTCCATTTGATTTTTTGTATTTTTTTTTTTGTTTCAAATGATTTTTGTATTTGCTAATTAACCTTTTTTTACAGTTTGGTGGTGTCCACAGTAAGCAATGCAAGACATGTAGAAAGAAATATCACATTTTTTTAGACTGACAACCACACAGTTAATGCCAAAACGACACGCACCTACTCCTACATTCAAAGTGATTATTGTTTGATTTTTTTGTTGTTGTTTTATTTAAATTTTATTGTCTTCACTAGTCTTTATTTAAATGTTAGCTAGTAGTTTCATAGATGGGCACTCTGTAGACTTTAAATATAAGTAATTGGACACGTACAAATTTGGGTTTTTGATTTCATTTTATTTCGGTTTATTCACTTGTCTTATTTTTTTCTTTTTGATAAATGCACTTTGTTTTGTTGTTGACTGTAGAAAATTTGATATATTTACAAACACTTGTAGAGATGTATACCTTACACTGTATCCAACATTACAAAACAAAACAATATTCCCTTTTGTCACTGTAGCGAAATGTGTAGTGTTGACATTTCTTCTTTCTTGTAGTTGATTCAAAATCACAACTTTTCAAAAGCAAACATAATTTTGATTGATCTTTCAGTTATTCTTCAGACTTTCTATAACGGGAGTAAGTTCTTGTTTTCTCTTCTTTTAACTGGAATAATGGAATTACTTTACACTCACTAAGCACATCACGGCTAATGTAATTATTCGTTGAAATTTTTGGACATGTGTAGTTGAGCCTTTGATCTTTTTCTAAACATTCTTCACTTTTGTGCAGTAAAGAAATCCTCATAATTATTTCATCGTATGTTATAATCATCGTCGGCCTAGCCGATTTGGTTTTAGCCATCATATGTGCCACAACCGCGATCAGGTCCATCAAATTTGGCAGTGCAAAGCTTCGGGAGTTTGTGACTAATCAATCCTTTCTACCTACCACAAATTGTACAACAAAGGACTTTCTAAGTCAGTTCCTCTTCACTCATAAGTACTAGGCACCCAACCCAGCGAAGTCTTACTTAAAATAAATAAATAGAGTGGCGCGACAGCTCTTAAAGAGCCAAGGCCTAAGTCGCTTACCCTCATCAACAATTCTCTAGGTGCGTTACAGTCCAGGTCGGACCAGGACCTCATCCGACAAACTTCTCCAGCCAGCGCGGTTCCTAGCCAGCTGTCTCCTGTTTTGAGCGTCAAGTTGGTTCAGGTCCTCAACCACCTGTGTGCTCCACCTGAGTCGCGGCCTTCCTCTTCTGCGACGTCTTTTCGGGTTGGATTCGAAGACTCTACGAGCCGGAGCATTATTTTCCATTCGCTCAACATGACGCAACCATCTAAGTCGTTGGGCCTTAACTTTTCTGGCTAGGTCAGTGTTGCTGTACAGCTCGTATAGTTCTTGGTTGAATCTTCGTCTCCATTCTCCATTAATGCAGACAGGACCAAAAATCACTCGAAGAATTTTTCTCTCAAAGCAGGCCAAAGCGTTTTCATCAGATGTTGTCATGGTCCATGTTTCTGCACCATACATGAGGACCGGGATGATGAGGGTTTTGTAGAGTGTCACTTTAGTTGCTCGGGAAGAGGACTTTACTACTCAATTGACTTCTAAGTCAAAGAAGCAGCGATTGGCAAGAATGATTCTTCGTTTGATTTTAGCGCTGGTGTTGTTGTCTGAGTTTATAGCGGATCCTAGGTAGACAAAGTCCTTTACTACCTCGAAGTTAAATTTGTCTATGCTGACGTTGGCTCCAAGACGTCGATGTAAGGTTAGGTTAGGTTAGGTTTAGTGGGCTGACAGTTAATGTTGTTACCGTCACACTTAGATCAGTGTGGTACCCTGAAATATTGTAACTTCCTGAAGACGTCGATGTTGGTTGTCCTTTTTGTTGACAGCATTTACTATGTCTTGTCCTCGTTACTAGCGGTTGACCCATCTTCCTGGCCTCCAAGACTCACGAACGCTCCACTGACATCACACTGTGTTCTTCCAATTATGTCAATGTCGTCTGCGTATCCTAGGAGCTGGACGGACTTTTGAAAGATTGTGCCTCTGGTGTTGACGTTGGAGTTTTGCACAATGTTTTCAAAATGACGTTGAGAAATCACATCGCCTTTGTCTCAGAACCTTTTTTGACATCAAATGCATCCGTTAATTTTGTCCGGCGATGATGGCAAAGTGTGTGTTTTATAATTTTTTACATCAGCGTAAAAGTAGATTTGTTGCAGCTCATGAATCTGGAAACTGGCCAACTATACTTCGTAGGATCTTTCTCTCGAACGCGGATCCGTAAGACGGTACTGCCCCGGTTTCGGAGTGATTCTAGTTCTTTCGGATTTCAAAAGCCTCAAAACACGAGTATTTTCATTTGGATTTCAACAGCCGTCCGAACTCGTGCTCTTCTGTTTTTTTTCTCGAATTGCTTTCTCCAACTCCAGTTGGAACAAGAGGTAGCCCACGCCATCCGCTTGTCGGAGTTCACTTAATTTATTTTGTAATGTTCTACCTTGGCCATACTGTTGCAGGCGGCTGTCTATAAACAGATTGTATGTTGGAGAGTTAAATTCTAGACGTTGTTCCATCGCCTGTGGACTTAGCGGGTCTGATACCACATTGATATTTGTTGATTATTGGGCTATCCCCAATTGTTGAATAGAGGATAATATTTTAAAGGATGTCCTCAATAATGTTATACCTGTTTCTTCAGGGTGCTTTCTTTTGTCTGTGGAGCTTCTTTTCTGAGCCTATTACACTTGTATGAGGTCGCTGCATTGCTTATCAATCCAACAACTCCGATGTTTACCACTTCTGCCTAAACAGGCGATAATCAGGTTTCAAAAACTTACTCTTCCCAAGGCTAGTGTTTTTATTGCACAAAGCTACCTTGCTGCGGATGCATTCGATTTGAAAAAAAAAAAAAAAAAAAAAAAACAATTAAAAAACAAGTTGAATACACTTAAAAACATAACCTTAGTCCTCTTTAAATACAAACATAAAACTCATTTCTCTGGCCTTCTACCTCGCTTTTTGATTTTGTAAAAGTCTTCGCAAACCGCTGTAGCTTCAGTACACTCTTAAAATCATAACAAACAAAACTTGTATAAACATTAAACAAATCGAAACACAAATGGACTCACTAGAAACATTAAAACCAAAATGTATTTCATTCATTTCTTCGCTTTTATAACAATTTCATTGATTTATCTCATTCGGGTTGTTGTTGTTATTTTACAGACTAATCCAGCCGTTAAATCTGCTGTTAAATCGGTGAGTGGTGTCAACTGTTAATATTGCTTAAAAGTCTATAAATGTTCACTGTGTAGAATTTGCAAAGTATCCCTCAATCTTTATACAAAACCAAAACAAGAGAAAAACAACTAATTTGAATTTGTAATGAATTTTTGTAGGTAAAAGAAGGCTCCCGTGGCGTGAAGACAGCTTACAAAGATCTCAAATCTAAATTCCGCGACATAACACCGCCGAATACGAATTTCCAGTCGCACGTATCAAGTTCACATCACGACGGCATCGATGGCCTCAGTGGCCGAAGAGCCGGTCCCCATTCGGCGCCAAGCTCGCCGATTTTCAACAAACGCGATGGTTTCCTGCACGCCACACCTGATGTCCTAAGTGGAGCGTCGACTGCCATCCGCAAACCGCTCGCCATGTCGAGTTCGAATTCGAAAATCCAAAATGGTTTCTCTAGCTCGAACAATAACAACAACTGTGCGAACAGTGCTCCTGTATATAATAATCATCTGGACTCGAGTCCGACAATAAGCCCAGCTGGCTCGATGTGCTCATCGGAAATGAATTTGTCCCAAGAACTACAGAATCATCCGCTCTTTAAGAGCCCAACAGTCGATCGAAGTGTAAGTATTGTATGGTTTGACTACGCGAAAGGACTTCGTGTTGATCCTTTTTGTACGGAAATAATTTTTTGCGAGTCCTCTGTACTTGTGTTTTTTTTTTGCCTTTTTACATTTTTGTGTTTATATGTATTTTTTTTTATATTTCGTTATCGCACACGCATTACACACATATACATCACATTTTATGACATTCATTCCATACATGATTATTTCAACAAACTAGCTTAAGCCAAGTAGCAGCCTAGACCTTAACTACCGAACAAATGGTAGTGCTGCAAGAAATGGTGCTCCTGCCCCTGCAATAGTTCGAACACTGCCTCCACACAGTAATCATCAGCATCATCATCATCATCATCACAATCAATACCATAATCATTTTTATTCGAATTCATCACCGGCGCGACAGGTGCCTGCACTTAGCAGTCGTCAAATTGCACAAGCACAATCACCACCGAATCAACCAAATATTGAACGATCCACCAACACCACCAACAACAACAGCTACAAAAACAACAATAACAACAACAACATCTCAAAACACAAAGAAGAGCAGCAACGGCAAATGGGTGCGAGTGTGCCTACGAAATATGTGACTACAGACTCGACGTTTGATAGTCCGCCAGATATGATGTCACCACCGGTGCCGCCACGACGTAATGGCGGCGGTGGTGGTGGCAATGGCGTAGTGACATTGCGTAGGCACACCTCCTCGCGCACCGCCACCGAACGCAATTGGATTGGATTCGATAGTATGGCTAATGGACAGCCACCAGTTCCGGCACCGCGACTTAAAAAAGAGGTACTACACAACACGCTCACAATTCTTCACCAAATCGCATGGACGCGACTCGGGAAATTCTTTTCTTTTTTTTACAATTTTATTTCTTTTCTCATGATCTGAGATTTACTTATCATTTTTTGGAGCTTACATTGTCGAGTTTTTTTACCTGGATGAAACGTTGTGATGTTGATGTTGTGTCTTCTTCCATATCAACGACTTGTCATTTTGTCCATTGTCCTTTCTAACTCCAAGTTTGCTATACTAAATCTTCCCCGAGTTTTTGTGTTTCCAAATTTTGACAAAGAAAAAACCATTTTGTTCTTTATTCAGAGAACAACCGTTCCAGGAATGTTGGCATTGACGGACATAAGATTGTTTCATGTGTCCGCTCTAACTCCACAGAGGCAAAGACAATTTGGTTTGAACCAAGTTCTTATTTTTAGGTGCTGTAAGTGGTTAGTAAGAAACAAAACTACTGAGGCGTGTTGGATTTGTTTTGTGTGCGACTGATAGCAATTTAATAATTTCATTGAGACCGATGTCATTTTCGATCACTGCAAACAGATGTTTCCATCAATTACTTGCACTTCCAGAATTTACCCTAATTCCCGTAAAAGCCATTAGTTTTAAGTCTTCCCCGTCTAATTGCACAGTTCTATCAGCTCTTTTAACGCACAACTATAAGGTAAATTTTTCAAGACACTCGGGCGTATACGTAACACGGTCTCAAGTGTCGAGAATTTCAAAAAATAAACTTTCGATGTAACCAAATCCTAGGGCCAATTTATTGACTCCCAATCAGCCTTAAAGCTCTTTTTCGGAAATATGAAATTTGCGGTCAGCTCATCAAAGGTTCCACCGATGAAAATTTGCATAACATTTTAGGTCCCCTCAATTCTTCACAGTCAAGATGGGATTATTGATGAGAGTAGGCCCCTTAGCCTGATACAAGTTTAATGTGAAATCAGCTGGGACATTGTTAAATGGAAGTTCAATCGATTTGATTTGATTTTTACAGGGGCCTTTCTATGTAACTCGATTCTACTTTTGATTCTATTCGAAACTCATTTCCGATTCTACTTTCAAATCATACTACGCATGAAAGTAGAATAGAGCCAAGCTACTTGCTACTTACTTGAATAACACAAGTTGCATATGAGAAATCATTAAGGTCTCATCTTTTTTTGAGAGCCCTATCATCCTGTGTGAAAATTACATAGTTCAAATGGCTGAGTGGCGGGCGTTCGAAACAGCGCGCGATGGGTTTCGTGCATGCATCAGGCTGAATTTGGTCGATGGCATCCATTAATTTGTTCTTTTTTAGGTCCGCTTAATTGACTGCTTCAGATTCTGATGCAGACTTTAATGAAAAGTGACTACATTTTCGGCAGATCTTGCGTTTCGTTAAGGTACGGCTGTTGGCTGGTTGTTCACTGAGCCGGTAGACTCGAATTTGGACACTAAACGTTGAACAGTGTACTTGGAAGGACGACCATGTACCTCATTATCAAGGGCGCAGCTTTCGCATCGTTGCTTTAAGAGAACACCAATTTTGATAATAAAGTTTTATCATTTGCCCGTATTGTTCTATTTCGGAAGTTTAGTTTCCTTCACCGTACCCGATTCGCACATAAATTAATGACGCGTACCGACGCACTTCAAATTGCAAGTTTCCGACACTTTTTATTTGCGGATGAAATCGGACGAAAAAATTAACAGCGCTTTTCTGCTATCCACGTGAATCGTAGATTCGATTCACCCATTCGATTCACTTTCGAGTCCTGCGAGTCAACAGCTGTTCATTTGATCTCTTTAAGATAGTGGACTTTTTGTACACTTCCAAACATTTTAATGAGAGAACATTCCAACCGAATACTTCGCAGGAATGTCAGGAAAAAAAAAAAAAAAAAAAACAGGGGATCGTCAGCACTACTTCGACGTTTCGAAGTTTCTTTTATTTCCATTGTCATTGCTCTATATAGTTGGTGTCTATAGACGCTGTCACACGCGGCCTTGAAATCAATGAAAAGGTGGTAGGTAGCGATTTGAAGTTCCTGGGTCTTCTCCAAGATCTGCCGTAGGGTGAATATTTGATCGATGGTGGACTTTCCGGGTCTGAAGCCACACTGATAAGGACCTACCAGGTTGTTGACGAAGGGCTTTAAACGTTCACAAAGCACGGCAGACATGATCTTATAGGCGATGTTAAGGAGACTTATACCTCTGTAGTTGGTGCAGTTCAGGGGATCTCCTTTTTTGAGGATCGGGCATACGATGCTGAGGTTCCAATCATCGGGCATGCTTTCCTCCGACCAAATTTTGCACATAAGCTGGTGCATGCTCCTAACCAAATCATTACCGGCTGCTTTGTACAGTTCGGCGGCTAGCCCGTCTGCTCCAGCGGCTTTGTTCGACTTTAGTTTAGATATCGCTATCTTCACTTCGTCCATGTCGGGTGGGTGCAATTGTTGGCCTTCTGCACCCAAATTGAATGGTTCTGTATTGCTGGCGGAGTTTTGGTCGTCATCGCCATTATACAGCTTGGAAAAGTGGTTTTTCCATATCCTCAGCACTGACTGCGGTTCTACTACGATGTTCCCATGATGGTCTTTACAGGCTTCAGTTCGGGGTGTATAAGCCCTGGAGGTTTGTTTCACCTTTTTGTAGAACTTTCGAACCTCGTTCCTGTTGTGACATGCCCCATGTCCTCGATCGCGCACTTCTCATGCTCCCTTTTTTTCTTTCTGAGAAGTTTATACTCCTGTCTCTTTTTCTGCTCGTAGAGCTCACGAGCTGCTCGTGTCCTTCTTTGCAGCGCCGCTTTGTATGCCTCTTGTTTTGCTACATGTGCTTGCCGGCACTCATCGTCAAACCAAGGGTTTCGTTGTGGTGGCCGTGTAAACCCTAGCACTTCAGAGGCGTCATCTCTGATAGCTGCTTGGCAGTGTTGCCACTGATTCTCTATATTTTGTGCTGGCAGCAAAGGACTTCTGAGGAGATTTTCGGAGACACGATCGGAAAAGGATCTAGCAATCTCTTGCGATTGTAGCCGTTTGACGTCGAATTTCCTCCTAGCATTTTCGCGTGTTGGCCTTGATCGGGATATTCGCATTCGTACCTTGGCTACAACAAGGTAGTGGTCCGAGACGATGTTGGCACCTCGGACTGTGCGGACATCTTGCATGCTAGAGAAGTGTCGTGCGTCGATGGCAATGTGATCAATCTGGTTGACGGTTGATTGGTCAGGAGATTTCCATGTTCCCTTGTGGATATCGAGATGTGGGAATCGCGTACTTGCTACCATTACGTCTCGCCCTGCAGCGAAGTCGATTAGCCTAAATCCGTTATCGGAGGTGGTGTCGTGTAGGCTGTTGGCGTTAAGAAGACTTTTTTTGCTACGCAAATCTAATGATCTGAGTTTATCTGAGTTATGCACTCACTTAGGTTGAAGTACTTGCTAATTTTGTAACCCTAGGCGCAACCCGTAGATCCATTTTGCGACTTTGTGTTTAACAATTGCCACACAAATTGAATTTGACAGATAAAGTGAGTTGAAGCGTTTTATTCGCACTCGATTACTGTGCTGGCTACTGAGTAGTGAAAAAAACACAGCTATAGTTCCAAAATTTTCGAATTCGAGCAATTTTTTTGTAGAATCGAGTTACATAGTAGGGACCCAGGCTTATAAATGTACATATATTAGACGTGTTTATTGTTCCCCTCTGACATAACTTCGAGAATCTCCTTAAAAACAAACATACTTTGTCATAACCTAAAAAATCATACTCCATCAGATCGCAACTGCACACACAAACTGAACTGTTTTCGCTTGTTTTGTTTCTTTTTTTACTGTTGCCAAACAAATCATAATTTCCTACTTTTCCGCAATAACATTCATTTTAACCTTACTTTAAGGAAAATCATGAGAAACTAGTACTTTTGCACAACGAATTGAACATTGCCCTTGCTATCGCTAAACTTTTCGTAAAGACTCGATAATGTAACAGCTCGATAACAATCTATTTCCTCTCATCATGCTTTCACTTTACTGTCTTTTCTCTCTTGTCTCCCCCCCACTCTCTCTCTCTCTCCTCATAACTTAAATAAAAAAACATCTCTAAAACTCAAAACTTACAATTTAAGTTTAACTTTGATATTTTGCAATTTAACTAACAAAGCTCTGTGACCTCTGCTTGCCCTCATCCTTAGTGCTTGATGTTTTAATTTTATTTTTAACAAAATTTTTTGAAACTCAAAAATAATACAAATTACCTATTTCAAGCAGAAACAAAGGCAAGCATACCCCATCACCCATTCAGCTAGTCATACGGCTGTCATGAACGATCTAATATCGCTGGACGATAGCAGCAGCACAAGTTTCGACCTCGAAGACTTCGATCCACTAAATCAAAATGCCAAACCATTGCCAACACCATCATCAAATCCAACATCAGCATCCACATCGACGATGGCATTGAAGTCACGTTTCCTTCACGCCCCAATGCAACAATCTTCGCCAGCTGGCCAAAGTACAAAATCCACAACTCTTCCAGCCTCGAATATTAGCGGTGTAAGTAATCCGCTCTATCCGTATTTCACACCACAACACCGTAGCACTCTACCAACGGATATGATTGGCACTTCAACAGCCAGAGATGATGATTTCGAATTGCTGCGAAAATACGGATTGGATCAGTTTTCGTTTACCAGCGAAGCAAGTACTTCGAGTGGATTTGTGAGTAGTTCGGCTTTGAATCGAATGCCAACGCCGGCTCAGGCTACAACAACTGCCAGTGCCACAGCCACAACAGCAGCGAGTATGAATAATTGGACCACTTTTGAATAGACAGCAACAACAACAAAATCAAATCCGACTGTGTGTAAGATAAATATATAGATAAACAAATAATAATGCTTTAAACAATGTTCTTGTTAAAATTATGTAAATGTAATGATATAACTTTTTTTTTTAATTTAAATTTCAAACAAAGTTCTGCTTTCTTTCGAAAAGAAAAATTTATCAAAAATGTTTGCTTTATTTGACGACAGAGAAAAGGTCCGTTCCTTTACTTTTTCCAGTAACTTCAAGCTGCCGAAAGTTACTAAAAACTGCTTAATCCTGTTCCCTAACACAAACAATTTCGTAAAAAAAGAGAGACCATGAGAGAGTAAAACATTTCCCTTCAAATGAGAGAGTTACTAAAATCTACCCAAGAAATTTCTTCGGGCACCTTATAGCAGCTAAGATTTAGGTATCAAAAACAGCTGTTATCAGCTTTTTTAATTAAATTTCAGGGGCGACTTTCCTATACGGTCTCATTGAGGTTAGAATTTTATTTTAATTTATTTTTTTTTTCTTTGACTTATATGCATTGAATAAGAAGTACAGGAAGCGGTGTTAGCTACATGTACAGTGTACGTGAGTGAACCAACAAAAATGTCTGATGATGTCCATTTTTGGGGTATGTGCTGTCAAACTTTGACTGTGTTGTCAGTCGAGTTCAGGGGTGTATTACTTCTGTTGGTGATGGTAAGGCGCTGCAATTCGTTGAGTTCCCGTGGTGTGCACGGTTGTTTCGAATAGTTCTGAAAAGAATGGAATGAATGGAAAAGAGAAAAGTTTATAGAAATTCTTATATTGGATAGAAGTCCGTTGTTTGTTCAAAACACTTTCATGAAACTGATTTTATACTTGATGGTGCAAGAAAAAAAGGTTATTTCCATCCGCAATGCTATATGTCTGACCATGATATTAAACGCTTGTTCAAGTTGTTCATACAATTTGCTTTTAAAAATGATCAAAATAGGCTTAATAAACGTGATGAATTACGGATGAAAAATGCAGAAAATGTACTGGAAAATAAAAAAAATTAAACATTAAAAATAAAACACCATGCGTCCTAAAAAAAGAATTGAGATTGAAAAAAAAAGTTGAAGCAAAATCGATGAAACCTTGATTCAATTAAATTTCGCTTGGCGCACCTGAAATTAACCACTCAACTGCAGACCAGCCCTGTTGTAATGCGTTTGTGTTTGTGAAACTCACACTACTTAGAAAAATGCTTCAATTCTTTTTCATAAGACCCCTTCCTGTACTTCTTATTCAATGATAATACCCCCCAAATATATATACAAAGGACTGCACCACAAAACTGGAGAACAGATGTCGCTTCAAATCGTCCATCGGCGGGCGGCGGCGGCGTCAGCTCATGAGCCAGCTTTAACATATTTGGGTGTAAACCAAGATCTTTACGCAGTTGAACTGAACGGCAGCGATATTTTCAACATTCATGTCGAAACTAGTTACTGTCTATTGCGGTGAGAATTACGACCAAAAATATGAGTAAGTGATTGCACTTTCGATAGAAAATTGTTTTAATTTGCAGACGTTGCTCGTTCGTGATGAAAAGGTAGAGTTTACTGAATAAACTGACAATGACAGTTCGGTGATTAGTCAAAGAGGGCGCTCAAAAATTAAATTCAAATTTGTCAAAACCCAATTGGAAAACCCGATAAATTCACAAAAACACAAGGAAATCGCTTGAGAGACAAACGACTTTAGTAGCGACTGCATTTTGGTGGTAGTGTTTAATGATTTGAATGGGATTTTTAAAAAGTAACTGAAGAGATTTTTTGTAGTGTACGTAGCTTAGTGGTTAGGTGCGTTGGCTGCTACAAGCAGAACGTCGTGGGTTCGAGTCCTGCTCGTGCCCATAGTTTTTATTTCATCTTTCACGGGCACTGCCTCTTGCGAAGAGCTGACAAAACTTCCAAGAGTATCATCTGTCATCAAAAAGTGCTTCTCAAGTTTGCTGTTCGGAATCGGTGTTAAATTGTAGGTCCCTTCAATTCTTCACAAGCACCCAGAGAATTGTTGATGAGAGTAATTGCGTTATTTTTTTGATAATCCGGAATTTGTACACAGGTGCCCGATTATGGGAAACGCGGCGGATCGTTTTCAATTCGACCTTTCAAATTCAACTCGCGTCGCATTTCCTTATTAACGACTTCGCGGCGGAGCGAAAATTCTTCCTATATTCCAGTGGTTTGACACTTTTGTATTGACTAATTCTTCCAATATTCCAGTTAAAATAATAAACAGTGTTGCCGCCGGGAAAAATTTTTTTGGAGTCCAAGAAGCTTGAAAATCGAGTCATTTACAAAAATAACAAAAATGTAAACTCTTTCAGAAATCATTCCTTTTTTTTATTTTTAACATACAAGAAATTAATTACGATATAAACATATGATTATTTATAATAATGATAATAATTGTACCTATTTGTGTCTGCAAAAAAAACTAGTCAAACTTGATAAAAATGAGTCCCGGAGTCAAGGAAGAAAAAACGAGTCAATTTTGACTGTAAAGTCCATGTGGTAACTCTGTTACTAACACTCTTTCGCCTTTGAATCCGCCAATAAAAAGCTGTCAATTCGCTAGCAAATTCGAATTCGAATTCGTTAATTAGTCGAATTCTAAACGAAGAAGGCGAAAGCGTAAGCAATAATTGAAAAATGTCAAAGCCGCTAGCAAAACGATTCGTCGCGAATCCCATAATCAGGCCCCAGAACTTTCCGATTCCAGATAACAAAAGAACATGCAATCAAATTTGTTTGCTTCTAATGGTTGAATGTCTATGTATTTGTGAAACCTCATATACAGAATTGCAGTTGACATGACATTGTTTTTATTTTCTTTGTTTGTATACATGGCGGCGAGTACGTATGTGCAAACGTGTGCATGTATGCGTGATTCTGTTTTTGATTTCGACTTCAAATTCGGAATCGTTTTTCTGTTCTATTCAGAACAAGAACTGTCATCTTGTGTCAACTGAACGAATTCAGAATCGTTCGGAACAGTTCCGCACGACCAAAAAAAAAACGCTGTAAGCCACATAGGCCTTGGCTCTTCAAGAGCTGTCGAGCCACTCTTTTATTTATTTATTTTATAACTGAAGAGATTCCTTTGAATCAAAAACAGCTGAGAACATTTTTGTGACATTTACCAACTGATTCGGACAGGAAATTGATTTTTTTTACAAAAAAGATTGGCCAGTTCATCAAAACTTACTTACTTACTTACTTAAGGTGGCGCTACAGTCCGTTGTGGACTTGGGCCTCAATCAACAGGCTCCGCCAGCTAGCTCGATCCTTAGCTAGTCGTCTCCAGTTTTGCACTCCGAGTTGATTGAGGTCCTCTTCCACTTGAGTGCACCACCTGAGTCGCGGTCTTCCTCTCCTCCTACGTCCCTCGGGAATAGTGTCGAAGGCTTTCCGGGCCGGAGCATTGGTGTCCATTCGCTCTAAATGACCGAGCCATCTGAGTCTCTGGACCTTGACCCTTCTGGCTAGGTCCATGTCGTTGTACAACCCGTAAAGTTCGCTGTTGTATCTTCTTCGCCATTCCCCTTCAATGCACACGGGGCCAAAGATGACCCGAAGAACGTTCCTCTCGAAACAGCCTAAGGCACTTTCATACGATTTTGTCAGGGTCCATGCTTCTGCACCATACAGCAGGACTGGGATGATGAGTGTGTTGTACAGTATTACCTTAGTTGCTCGAGAGAGGCCTTTTCCACTCAATTGCTTTCTAAGCCCAAAGAAACAGCGATTAGCAAGAGTTATTCTTCGTCTGATCTCGGCGCTGGTGTTATTGTCCGTGTTTATAGCGGAGCCTAGGTAGACAAACTCCTCTACTACCTCGAAGTTATACGCGTCTATTGTGACGTTCTGCTCGAGCCGTCGGTGTTCACCAAAACTACAAGTCCTTTATATAGTGACCTACTATCCTGAATACATTCCTTCTCTCGCCTTGTCGATTATGAATTCAAAATTTTGTGTTCAAAAACAGCTTTTTTTATATTTAAAATCATGCAGAGTTAAATTAAACGATGAATACCCTTCTCCCTGCTTGACTTTCCTTCTTGAAAACAAAAGTTCTATAAATTCAAATAAATAACCTTACAAATTAGTATAGAAAGTGAAATACCTGTCTTTAGTGTTAGAAAAATGTGTATGAAATAAATCACTCATAGTAAAATTTACAATCACTCCTAGTTTTTCAAGACAATTAAAAAAAAAGTAAAATTAATTGAAATAAAAACTGACTAGAAAAGAAAACTGCAGAGTGCGAACTTCTTTGTGAAAACAGTAAAACTAATTTTGACTTAAATAATTAATTAATGACAAATGAATATTGAAATTAATCGAAATAATTTATTACCAATACGATAGTTACAAAAGTAAACAAAAAAAATATTATTCGCTTCTGTTAGTTTAATTTTAAAATGTACTCCTTAACAATTTAAACTTGCTCCAAAATTTGTTAACTAATTGTAGATAAAATCAATCATTATTTATACCTAACATATATCTATATATATACATAAAAAAAACTATAACTATAATAAACGTATATTATTAATAAACATGAATTATGTGCTTTGTAAAAAAAAATGTATTTTAATATTTAAAAAAAAAAAGAAATTTCTAAAATTTAAATATTTATACAATAAAAAATACACACATTAAAGTCTTTAAATTTCCTTTAAGCAGGCACATTAGATTTTATTTTATCGATTTATTATGTACTTTATGAATCGCAATCATGTCATATTGTTGTGTCGACGAAACGAAAATAAAGACCTAACTGAAAGAATGGAGGAAAAAATAAAATATTTCAAACACAAACAAGTCTATAATTTTAATGTTTGGAGTTGGGGCCTTACAGTTGGCTTCAGACTTTGATTTTGTTTCTCCGCTGATTAAAGCTGGGCCGAATCACCGCTGCAGTGAACGAGTGAGTGAGTAATTCAGTGATAGAACGAACGTGTAACCCCATTGGCCCATTGGGATTATGGCATTCGTTAGGTCATGTATCGTTTGGGAATTAAAAATTGTAGTAGTCTTTATTCTACTACGTCGAGTCTCTGTTTATTTTGAACGAGTCTTGAGTGGTTTGACAGGTAAAATTTGAAATTATAGGGTGTCTCAGTAAGAGTGCACTTTTTCATTTTAAAATAAAAACAAGATGACAGGCCATTACTCATTTCATGAAATTTTCCATGACTTTTGCAGAGAGATGTGGCTGTATCTCACCGATGACACGTTGGATTTCCTATTTGAGCTGAGGAATTGTTTCTGGTAGGTTTCACCGTCCTGCTGGAACCACATGTTGTCCAGGTTCATGCCGTCCAATTGAGTCTACAAGAAGTCTGTTAAGAAGAAGTCCATATTACTGTAACGAATGCCGTTCACAGTCACTTTTGTTGTATAATGCGTCACAATTATAACGCGCTGTTCTTTCAAAAACCGCTCCATTTTTAATAATCGGTATA
>CAKKXW010000002.1:6937556-6960946 GCA_920937365.1 Sphaerophoria rueppellii
TTGTGCAACGGAAACTTACAATAAAGTAGCTTTTTCACAATTTTTTTGATTGTGATTTACAACTACAAACTTTTTGTCGTGCAACGGAAAATCAATTTTTTCAACAATTTTGTAATTTGTGAATCACAACTACAATTTTGTAGCCTACAGAATTTGACAAAACACAAAACTTGATTTTTTTACATATTTGTGGTAAAAACGTTTGTAATTTACAAATTTGTAAGGTGGTGCAATAGGCCACTGTTCTTTTACTCCCTAAAACTGCTTAAACTGCCGAAAAATACCATATTCTCCCACCTTTCCGTACTTTAACACCCAATTTTTGTAAGTTCTGTCACTTTTAAAGGAGAAAAATATTCCCCCTATTTGCCGATTTTAGCCACAAAAATTTTTTGTGGCATTTTTGTAAGTTCTGCCAAACCATAAAAATTACATTGAATTTTTGTTGACGTTTGAAATAATTTTATGCATTTGGGGATATTTATGTCGTTTTCCATTGGCAGTCCAGAAGCATTCAGAAGAGTCAAGAAGCCTTCTGAAACCATTCCATAGGACTGACATTGACAGACGGAATGCTTCTGAGAAGAGAAGAACTTTTCCGCTTTGAAAACAGAAGCGTCCGGAGAATGACATTTTCATCATAACCCGTTCCATTGGAGGTAGAAGAAGAAACGTCAAAAACGACCAATGGAAAACGACATTAGGCTGTCACAATTTCATCCCCACTCATCGATTTTTTACAGTTTTTACAAAAATTGCTGAAAAAGTAAAAGAACGGCCTAATGTTAATGCGTTTGTATTGCTGAGATCCTGACTAAGTTAAAATGATGATAATATTTCAAGGGGGAAAGGTTAAGGTTGTGTTCAGAAACATCTGGCTAACTTAGATCTGCATGAGATCAACTGCATAAACGTCATTCGTGTCATCAGCATCTAGCAGATTGTGCATCTAGACGTCAAAGAGTTCTCCAAGAAATCAAAACCGACAAAACCTACGTAAATCACATTAGTCTCATACTGTGGATTATCAGTTACGTTGTCAAAAACTAGCTGTGTACGAATACTGAAACGGTATGCTGGGAATTTAATTAACACAAACTTATTAATATAATCACTTAAAAGCTTTTGAGGAGCTTTGTTTGTTTGTTTGTTTGTTTTGTTCTTTTATTGTAAACTCGACTATTATCTAAGATGATGAGGCAGATATCGTTTCAAGTTGTTTTGGATGGTATATATGCGGAAACCTACATTTATGTTTGCATGCAAGTGTATACCTGCCGACTTGATAGTTATAAATTGATGATAATTATATCAGATAGTCAAACAAAATTGTAAAAACTTACGAAATTAATAGCTTGGAAGTTTTTTTTCGTTGAACCCCAACCCACTTATTAAAGGTTCATACCTCATGTTCTTATTCAAGCTTAGCTCAGTAAACATAAGGTTGTAATCTGCTTTTTTATCCTCTTTTCTTTGAAAGTGCATATTTTCGTTCCCTCATGCATTCATAATGCATCATTTTTTCTCATGCAATTTAAAAAAAAATACAATAAATTTGTGCATCAAAAATGCAGATAGAAGAGATAATTCAGACATATTACAAGTTAGCCCAGAAATTATATCAAAAACAGGAGGTACCTCAACCTAGTTACTAGTTACAAGGCTAAAAACCATTTAAAAAAGGACTTATTGAACTCATCCCCCAAGAGGTGCATTAAGCATTAACTGACAGTGTTTATCAGAGTAATGATTGTTTATAATATTGCATTGGTATTGTGTTGGTAAAAAAAAAGTTAGATGTGTTGAAACACAAACACGCTTAAGCTTTGGCATCGCCTTACGTTTACGAGTCTATCCATTCAATGCATGCTATAGCTATCAGAGTGAAGTTTCGTCCTCACGTTTCGTAAGTAATGTTACGTAATGTGACTCCAAACGCAAGTTCTATTTCAACATGAACATTTGTTTGTCAGACAGCTCATCATGCTGTAAAAAAACGTCAACAAACAAAATTCATTTGTTATTTGAAGGATGATGATGATGAAGGGAGAAATGTCATTCAAAGCAAACCCGAAGAGAGTGCATCGTAACGTATGAAGACGAAGAAAAAGCGTGTTTGTGTTCCAGCCATTAAAAAATGCTGAGTGCGTAGTCAATGTTACTGGACGTAACGAAATTAAAACTGTAACATTTTACTCATACTGCTATACAAAATACCAAAAATGGAAAACATTGATTCTTCCTAACGATACGTAACGTTGATTTCCCAAAACTGATTCTCTATTACTTGACAATTTCCGTTCGCAAATTCTTAAAGATAACGAAAATCATAAAGATCATCGATTATTTCTTTTTGAAGTGTGTAAATTGAACGCTGTTTAAGCAATAATTAAAGTACAAATGAAGATATGCATTAATCTTCAGGCTATCTCACAACAAATTGGTAGAAGAAACTGATATAAGGATTTATTGATTTTGTTAATTTGATTATGTATGAATCGATGTTAGTACTATATGCAGATATGAATATAATTTATTATAATCATGAAAATACCGGATGTTTAATTTGAGCATCATGAATTGCAAATTTTTGGAATATATGATAACGATAAGAGAATATTGTGATGTTCTGTTGTTGAGTGGCGTTTTATGAGAGATCTAATTTTATCGTTTTGTTTGACAGATTGAAAAACGGGAAATTATGAGAATATGAAAATATTATCGACGATTCTGAAATCTGACAGTTCTTGTTGTGAAGAGAAGACAAAAAAGATTCCGGACTTGAAGTCGGAATCAACAACGGAAGCACGCGTAAATGCACACATGCACATACATAGGTCTTCGACGCCATGTTTACAAATAAAGAAAATAAATACAATGTCATTGTCATATCTCATATTGTGACATACATATATGCATAGACATGCAACCATTAGAAGCAAAAAAGTCTGTTTGCATTTTCGTTTGGTATCTGGAATCGGAGAGTACTAATTCCGGGTTACCAAAAAAAAAAACGCTACAGGCAACTGTCACTTGTTATCGCACAGACGGATTAAGTTATGCTTACGGTTTGATTGTGTGTTGTTAAGCCAACATACAAATCTGCATAAAAGTCTTCTTATCTCCCTCAGCAAGTTTTTTTTATATCTCCCGATTGTTGGCCGACACCATACAGTTCCTCACCCCAAGTGGCTTTGGGTGTCCTGATCTACTTTCGCGGCATCTTTACAGCGCAAAATTGGTCTTTGGCACTGTCTCTTACAATGAATTTTACTGCAAAGGACTTTCCGGTTCGGTTTCTCTTCGCTCTTTCTAGCTATGTAGGTTTTTTGCCCACCGGAGGCTACACCAAGCTTAAAATTTGTCATCAAGACTGCTTCGCGGTAGATTTGATAAAGCTCGTGATTATATATTATACTAGCTGACCCGACAGACTTCGTACTGCCTCAATCGATATAAAAAAGACCTATTCTTTTGTAGCCCGCCTCCATAATACCCGCTACCCTCTCCCCGCTTCTCCACTACCGTCTACCCACTACCCAGTTACCCTGTTACCCACTACACCACTACCCGCTATCCGCTACCCAATACTTACACACGATACCTGCTTAACTGGTAATCGCTTCCTACCACCCGCTACCCCGCTACCCTCTACACGCTAACCCGTTATACCCAGCTACCCTGTTACCCGCTACCCCACTTCTAGGTCATGACAAAAAAATAAAAAACCTGCCAAAAAAATTAAAGTTTTAAATTAATAAACAGAAAATATGGGTTGATGGTTGATCATAGAGGGGTGAAAATTTAGGGTTGTATGTATTTTAGTGTGATGTATCATAAAAAAATTAAAAAAATATGTAAGGGTGGACCAGCCTTAAAATTTACGGGGATGAAAAACAGATGTTGTCCTCGCAAAGATTCACGAAAATCAGTCGAGTCGTTTCAGAGGAGATCTATTACACACCCCGTGACACGAAAATTTTATATATTGGATTATCGTCCTTCCTCACAAAGGGGGCCAACTATTCTATCTACGCTACCAGGCCTTCAAAAAAGTTGTTACCTAGTTTGATGAACAGAGTTCCAGCTGACCTTTCTTTGATTGCCAAAATTATAACAAAATCCAAGAAAATTGTTTTGCGATCATTGCTCGGTAACCAGACACTGCAGATAATTTTTGTTTTCAGTGACTGAGAGAGGGCGAAAAAAACCTTTGTTTTCTTGCATCGTTTGATATAGGGTACCCGAACCAGGGAAAACCAGGGAAAACTGAGAGACCTGGCGAGTTTTTTGGCAAATGCCAAAAATTCTACGACACTTCTAAGTACCCCATCATAAGAATTTCAAACAAATTTGATTGCAATGCTTTTCTACAGGATTTAAAGAACGCCCAGCATTTTCAGATTGCCAAAAACACCATAATTTCCAGAAAAAAAAAGAAAATTAAGTCAAAAATCAAATTGCCTAATCTATGCCAAGTCATACTCATACGTCATCGAACTTTAATTTGAGTTTTATTCATACACAATCTTTTATCTGAAAACCATAAGCAAAACTCATTTCCGTGAAAAAAAAAATTCTAAGCAACATCCTTTACCATCACGACAAAAACACAAACACGATTAACAACTTTTAAAGCTTTTGTTTATTTCTACAACATCATGAAAGAAACCCTTAAAATTTAAGACATTTGTTTCTTCAACAATCCATCCAATATAGCAGCTCCCTTAGCATTTGCCTCCTTATAGTATGGCAATTTCGACAAACGTCCAATCCAAGCCATGATTTTTGGATACTTCACCGGATCGATTGGTGCTAGAAGATTTAAACTCGTCACCGTCGAGACAATACTAAAATCAGCAATAGTCAAAGAATCTCCAGCCACATAATCATGTTGCAAGAAAGTCTCCAAGAAATCCAAGCCCTCATAAACTGCATCCTTTTTCTCCTGAGGAACAACCTTGCAGCCGCTAAACCATATCGGCAATGTAATATTTCTTAATCTTGCAAAAAGAACTCCCGACTCGAAATGCAAACGTTGATCAACAATTGCACGTTTTACAAAGTCCTTGGGATAGAGATCATCGGTTTTTGCATATTTTCTAACCAAGTAAGCAATGATGGCATGACTGTCCCAGATATATTGTCCACCATCGTCTAGAACCGGCACCGTGTGTTGAGGGTTTTTCTTGAGGAACTCTTCGCTTTTGTTTCCACCGTTGAAAAGATCGACTTCTTGAAACTTATAGTCAAGATTGAGTGCTTTGAGGGTTAGCAAAACAGCTCTTACTGGGGGACTTGCTTCGACACCGTAGAGAACCAGTTTACCCATTTTTCTTCTTTTTTTCACTGATTTGGAACTGCTCTGGTTGAAAGCTGAATTGAAACTGAGCCAAAGTAGAGTAGGATTGTTTAAATAGGTTCACGGATTTGAGTTGTGGGTTAGGGCGTTGGGAGGTTGGGGGGTTTGAAATAGAAGCTTTTGCTTTAAAAGAATGTTTTTTTTTTTTGTTAAAGAACGTTTGTTCTCTCATTGATTTGTTATCGTCATCGTTATTTGACGTCACTGATAAATAAAATTGTTATTCAAGTGCAAACACATTATGCAGAAAGAAGATATTCATTGAAAGCTATCAGTTTGTTTTTCTGCTTTATATTTTTACTAAATTAATAATTGATAAAATTGTGTAGGTATGTGAATTAATTTTTGCTAAATATTCAATGCGGGCGTCTGTTGTTTGTGTACCTACATAATCTTATATATATAATTATACTGTGCGTTTGTTTGTGACCCTACTCCTCCCAAAGTACTGGAAAGATTTTTCTGAAGTTTGGTGGGTGGGATAAGGTCTATCCGAGACAGGTTTTGGTCCATAATTGGACCTGGTAGGTAGCGCTGTTCTCAAGTTTTAGACAAATTTCATGTCTGGTGCCGAAATGGCTCATATTCTAATAACGGGATAGCGTGTAGAGGGTAGTGGGGTAGCGGGTAGTAAGGGTATAACGGGATAGCGGGTAGACGGTAGTGGAGAAGCGGGTAGAGAGTAACGTGTGGTATTGAAGTGGGCTACAAAAGTCTAGGTCTTTTTTATATCGATTGATAAGAGATTCGAAAAAAAGTTACAGGTCTTATTTTACAGGGGTTGGTATTAAAAGATATACATATAACTAAGTAGAGGCGGGGAGTCAATGTTACCAGTAAGTACGTCGTGAATAAAAATCACATCGGCGACATCACGACGTATTTCTAAGGACTGCAAGTTAATGAGTCGCAATCGTTCGGTGGGAGATGGTAATTGTCTGCCGATTGAATGTTACGGAGTGCGAACCTTAGAAATCTTCGTTGAACTACTTCAATGCGTTTGATACGGTGACCAAACTTGGGATGCATATTCGAGAATAGGTTATAGGTCTGACAAAGGTAACGTAGAGTATTTTAGTTACACATGGGTCCGCGAATTCTTTGGACCAACGTTTTATAAAACCGAGCATGGCATTAGCTTTATTAATAACATTGTCAATATGGTGGTGAAGTAACATATGGCACTGGTTTTGTAAAAAATAGGTTCTATTTTGCACCGCTTTGCGCTTTCGTGAGAATGTCATGCTATTACATTTGGTTACATTTGGTTACATTTAGTTCGAGAAGGTTTTTTTGGCACCAAAGAGAAAAACTGTCCAGGTTGCGTTGCAGCTTGTGCTAATTGTTTAATTGTCGTTCGCTGATGATGGTTCCGCAGCTAAGAACCGAAATGCATTCGTGTTGAATAGAAAGAATTTTAAATTAAAGATGATTTTTTCTTTTTATTACGATTTTTGAGGTCAATAAGGTGGAAAACTTTCGAATATAATCAATCTGACCACAAACCCGGCTATTTTTTGCAAATTAATTGTGAACTTAACCCAGAAGAATAATTTTTACGAGGCAGAAAGGGGACAGATTGAGAAAAACAAGAGAAAACTCTGGACTAAAATGTTGACAACTCTTCTTCAATTGGTCCCTGAGTGATACTTAAGTTGATTTGGCTAAGAAGGTGATTAAGGTGTTGAAAATCAGCCTTACGGAAATTAAAGCCAAATTAGGTGGAAAGGGGCTATGTTATTTGATAACATAGCATAAGGGAAAGATATCAATAAGGGTGGATGGAATTTGTCAAAGAGTAGTCAATAACTCATTACTTTCAGTTACAACGCAGTTTGAAGGGTCAGATGTGAAAACGAGGTCAAGTTGTCTGTTCAGATTGTTCTTGATTCCACTCACTTGAAAAAGACAAGAATCTTGTATGCAGTCCGTGAACAAGCTCTCTTTTTCTGATTTAACATTTTCAGGAGAAAAGTAAGTAACTACAACTGGACACTTTTTGGAAGCAAGTTATTATGAAAGAGCACTTGGTCTTGAAAATATTTAATCAAGATTTTGTTATTTTTAAGTTGGTTTTAAGGGGGAGTAAGAAATCCATGTACAGACTTGATGAAAAATCACTCACAACAACAATGCTTCGAAAACTCAATGCTGTCTTGTATCGTTGAAGCGAAATATACCCCCCTTGCTACTGTCCATGAGTGACACTTGCATCAGTGAAACCGAACTTCTTGAAATTCTCGGTATGTACATCACCGACCTCTTGTAGAATGATTACAAATTATGCAATGTCGCTAAAAATGCCGCAAGATGTTTAGGCTTTTTAAGACGACGCACCAATTTTTTCTCTCCTGATCTGGCTACCATCTACAACTCCCACGTTTGGGCTGGTGCTCCTGTGACGAACTTATGTCTTTTGGACAGTATACAGAGCAGAGCATTTAAGATGATTGGTGACCATACCATCATTGGGACTTTTACGTCACTCGAACATCGAAGTTATGTCTCATGCCTCACCCTCTTCTACCGTTATTTCAACGATATATGCTTTAGAGAAATAGCCAGTTGCATTCCTCCCCTTAAGATATTCAATATACCCTCGTAATACCCGCGCCTCCAGGAATGCCCATCAGTTCAACCTCGAGCCCACTTCGGTCGTACCGTCATGTTCAGGTAATCGTGTTTTAGCCGTACTACGCGAATGTGGAACTCTCTTCCACACTCTGTCTTTCCCAGTAATTGCATTGCAATATTCAGGAATTCAAGACCAATGTTAACCGAAACCTTATTCTAAACCCTCTCCGACTTACCCATTTTCCCTAACGCTCGCACTAAAAGGGAATGAAACCCCTTCAGTGCCTGCAAATTATAAAAAAAGAAGGAAACTTGTGAAGGATTTTGTTGAAATGTGTATTTCAGCCAAAAATATTAGTTATTCTAGGAATTGAACAAGTCTAATTAATTGAACAAATTGAAAGCTGAAAGAAGATACCTACTTGTTTGTATTCATCGTAATACAACAAATAGTGTGCTGTTTACATTCTTGTTTATTTATTTTCTAAACAATGTTCTTACGTTGAATTTGGCAAGTTGACCCAGCAGTCGAGATTCGAGTGCGTTGATTCTTCAATTTGTGTAATGTGAACCCACCTTAATTCTTAATGACATATCTTCGCGAGCACATCCTCACACAACAGCTATTTGTTGCACATAACAGCTGTTCGACACCACTGGGATTTGACATTTGTTTTCAACCATTTCGGTACAGAATATTTAAATTATATATAGAGTCCTTGCACATCTGTCCGGAACCATGTACTTACTCACTTACTTAGGGTGGCGCTACAGTCCAGGTCGGATAAGGGTTTCACCCAACAAACTTCTCTAGCCAGTTCGATCCCTAGCTAGCTGTCTCCAGTTTCGCACGCCAAGTAGGTTTAGGTCCTCTACCACCTGTGTACTCCACCTGAATCGCGGTCTTCCTCTTCTGCAATGTCCTTCCGGGTTGGATTAGAAGGCTCTACGAGCCGGAATGGAAAATAATCCATTTGCTCAACATGACCCAACCATCTAAGATGACGCTAATTGTATTAAGCAAGTTTAAGTTGTGAGTTTGTTGCCAGAGCTGCCGAAACTACTACCAAGGGAGTAGTAGTATTCCCGTACTCCGCTATACTCGAAAATACTCTACTTGAAAACTTAAAGGAACATTTTAAGATTTAAATATATTAACTACCGGGCTTGAAATTGACTGATTTGGATCATTTGCAACGGACGCCAGAACGACAACGATTTTTTCGACACTTCCACCTAACCACTGTCTTACTGACACGGCAACATTACCCAAATTTTTGCACTTGGCTTGCAAAGTCTGCTTTCAGCCGAAATTCGGAGTCGACTACAAATTTAAGAGCGTTAATAGGCCCTATCGAGGTAACCGCGGAGCGGAATTTTCTCCGATTTCTTCTGAATCTGAGACATTTTGCCTGTCGGAGAACTACCTCGAAGCGAAATTCAGAAGTAATCGGAGAAAATTCCGCTCCGACGGTTACCTCGATTGAGCCGAATAACTCAAATTTTCGGTCGTAATTCTCGCCCTAGAAGACCGGGGTGTAACACGATTACTGATTAACTGATAGTTGACAGTTGGCACTCAATTTTCTTTTCTTTTTTTCCTGAATTTGACTGTCAACTATCAAAAATCAGCTAACACAAGATTTACGACCGAAAATTTAAGTTATTAACGCTCTTAAAATTTGTGGTCAACGACTCCGAATTTCGGAGTGGCTGGAGCTGGAGTATTACCCTCTGAGCTGTATCGCTACAGCTATGATAAAATTCCTCTTGGGGAATAACAGCATGTTGTCCGACCGGCCAGTGGCCTTTGCAAATGGTAACTGTTCTACCAATGTTTTTTTTTTTCGGAAGTTCCTTTGTACGTAAGTTTGCAGTCGTAAGTGGGTCATATCTGCCTCGAGATATTGCAGTTGGTGAATTTTTTTCCATTTTACGTTAGATTTTTTTAAGAAAATATTTTTGAATATCCGCTTTCATGACTCCTAGGGGACTCCTAAATTCCTCAGTAAGGATTATTTGAAGGCTTGATTCCTTCCTGGTCAGTTCATCAGTGATTTCATTAGCCTTAATGTCGCTGTGCCCAGCTTCCCAAACTAGATTGATTTTTATATTGTCGTTACAACTTACGAGCTTGCAATCTCTTAAGATTCTGGACCTAGTCAGTTTGCTGTTTAAAGCCTTGATAGTTGCTGGACTATCAATTAAGATTGCTACCTTTCTTATAGTTTCGTCAGATTTGACTGCTTGTTTTAGAATCCTACATGTTTGTCTAATCGCTAGAATTTCAGCTTGAATTACGTTACGTTACGGTCTGGCAGTCTAAAGGATTTATTAATACCCAGTTCGTCGGAGAAGACACTAGCCTAATACCAAGTGCCATCTTGGAACTCAGAGGGTTCTGGTTTTATTTCTTAAGGTAATAGATTTAGAATTCTTTCAGTCTTAAAGCACCAGAGGAGACTGTTTTGTGAATGTGAAGGTCGATGAGAAAAAGATGCAGAATGACCGTGAGTGCATCAGTAAGGCAAGATCTAATTGTTCCAGTAGTAACAATGCAGTTAGTTCATTGAACTTTTTTTTAGTTTATTGATGTTACATTTTTTATCTGGGGCAGATTAACCAAACAATTAATACGTATTTCAGAATGGGGCGACATAGTGAAAGGGTACATTCATAAGTTAAATTCAAAGCTGCTAAAACTCGATTTTTTCTTCTACCCAATAAAAAAAGTGTAGTAAAATACTCCCCTCTAGAACTTGAAATTACTCCTCTGTGAAAATTTGAAACGGCAGCCCTGTTTGTTGCTTACTACCAGCAGGTGAGATTTAAAATGCATTTGAGGTCGAAGCAACGAATTGGCGAAGGTCTTGGTCAGGGTTCTGGATAAGGTACTGAACAAAACGTTGGTCAAAAATGTGGGCTACACTTAGTACATTTTGGAATTTGAAAATGTTTGAATTAATGTAAATGTAAATGGCAAGTCTGCACCACTATGCATGTACAGATGTTCAATTAATTTTTATTAAAACCAATCAAAAACCGCTCTTCTCTGCTGTGCTTGAATTTAAGAACACTTCCATTAAGTTCACTTTTATTGCTCGAATAAAACGGTTCATGTTCGCGGAACAAAATGGTAAAACTTATTTTATACGGTATCGAAGCGAGTGCCCCAGTCAGAGCTGTTTTACTAACCCTCCATGCTCTCGATTTGGATTACGAGTTCAAGACCGTTGATGTTGTCAATGGAGAGAATAGAAGTGATGAATTCAAAAAGAAAAATCCCCAACACACGATTCCAGTTTTAGAGGATAATGGACAGTTTATTTGGGATAGTCACGCCATTGCGGCGTATTTGGTTAGAAAATATGGAAAGAATGATCATCTTTATCCGAAGGAGTCTGGAGTTCTTTTTGCAAAGATGCGAGATATTGTGGTGCCAATATTTTTTGCTAACGCCAAGCGAGCGTACCAAAGGACAAAGCTGCAATGTTATATGAGGGTTTGGATTTCTTGGAAATGTTCCTGGAACATGACTATGTTGCTGGCAACATGATGACTATAGCAGATTTAAGTATTATTTCGACTGTTAGTACGTGTGAAGCAATAGCTTCGATTGATTCGTCTAGAACTCCGAAAGTAGTGGCATGGATGAAAAGAATGTCAGCGTTACCGTATTACGAGAAAGCAAACGGCCGGGGGGCTGCTATTTGCACTGAAATGATAAAGGCGAAATTATCTTTGAAATGAATTTATCGAAGTGTTAACAATAAATTGTTCACGATTTGTTTAAAGTCGTTTTTGTCAATATTTTTTTGTAACAGTTTGGCATTGGACTATTATTATTATCGTTTTTCATGGCAATATCATTTCCTATCTGTTGAATCTTATCTCTTGTGAACGCTTAGAGCTTTATTTTACTCTTTAACAAATTTGTCGTCAGTTTAAAGCTGTACATCACAGCGAGAAGTTCGTCTCTTACCGAAAATGGTCACTTTAAAACTATACGGCACATTGATATCGCCCCCAGTGCGTGCAGTACTCCTAACACTCAACGAACTGTCATTGGACTTTGAATTCATCGAAGTCGATGTCTTCAAAGGTGAACAAAATTCTGAGGAATTCATAAAAAAGAATCCTCAACACACAGTTCCAGTGCTTCAAGATGGTGATTGTGAATTTATTTCCGACAGTCATGCCATAATTGCGTATTTGGTGCGTAAATATGGCCAAAGTGATTCACTCTACCCAAAGGATTTCTATCGACGAGCAGTTGTCGATCAGCGTTTGCATTTTGAATCGGGGATTTTGTTTGCTAGATGTTTGAAGGCCCTTCGATCAGCTACTGAAACAGTTGAAGAGAAAATGAAGAACATCGAGGAAGCGTATGAATTCTTGGAGAGATTCCTCGAAAGCAACAAATACATGGCCGGAGACCATTTAACTATTGCTGACTTCAGTATTTTGTCTTCAACATCGACACTTAATTTTGTAGTTAAAATTGACCCATCGAAGACGCCTAAATTACATGAATGGTTGGAACAAATGAAACAGTTGCCTTATTATGAAAAAGCAAATGGCGAAGGACTAACTTTGGTAATTGAGAAATTAAAGCCGATATTGTTGGCATTGACGAAAGAATCACAAGAATAAATATTTTGTATTTTGTATTTAACGGTTTTTTATTGGGAACTTGTCACTTTGAGGGCTTGGATAACTGCTTGGAGATAAAAGTAAACGAACAATTTTGTTGACTTTCATAGAATTCTGTTTATTCTTTCTTCATACATTCGTCGCATTTTTTAGCAAACAGAGCCAATCCCAACTCATTTCCCCTCTCGTAATACGGCAACTTTGTCATTAGCTCCTTCCATAGGATAATTTTAGGGAACCTCTTGCCATCGATTGACACCAAACAATCCAAACTCGTCACTGTGGCCAATATACTAAAATCTGCAATTGTCACATTCCCTCCAGCAACATAATTCGATTGCTCTAGAAACTTTTCCAAAAACTCATATCCACTAACAACGGCCTCTTGTTTTTCTTGCGGAATCACTGGATCACCCAACAGGAAAACTTTTCTTGTGATCGAGTTTAAAGCGGCAAACAAAACTCCGGAATCGAAGAAAAGCCTCTGATCCACTAATGCTCGTTGTTTGAAATCCTTCGGATACAAACTGTCGTCCCTGGCATACTTTCTCACTAGATAAGCTGATATGGCATGGCTATCGCTTATGTACTGGCCTTCGTCATCTAGCACCGGCACCAATTGCAGTGGATTCTTTTTACGAAATTTTTCGGATTTTTGCTCTCCTCGATTTATCTGGACTTTTTTGATTTTGAATTCAACACCGAGGGCATTGAGTGTGAGCAAAACGGTCCGACAGGCTGGACTTGGTTCGAGACCGTACAAAATAAGAACCATTTTTTTTGGAAAGAAGTGTTCTTGAAGAAATTGACACGAATGAATCAACTACGAGTGTAGAAGCAGAACTAAGGTATGAGGAGTTGAACAAGTTATTTTTAAAAATCATTGCTGATAAAGTGATAATATAAGATAAAGTTTAATGATTAAAAAGCAGTAAAAAAATAAATCGGGTATATCTTATCTTAATGCATTATATGGTTGATAATTGTGTTCTTGGATATTTGCTGGGAAAATATGCTCTTCGATAGTCACACACCATGTTGTCATGTGTTTTCGAAATCAGTTAAAATATTGTCAATAACTGAATAATAGCGTAAACTACATAATTTGTCTTGAAGCAGATAAAGCAAGTTGTCAATCTTTTTCTTACGAAATTTTATCGGATGATGTTTACGATATTCTAAGGTTACTTGAACAATCAAGGATGAGCTCTGAACCTTGGACCAACGAAAGGACGAAGTTTTCACTTCTTAATCAATGACCACGTTCAGCCAACATTTTAATTGCTGTAGAATTTAAAATGTATTTCGTTGATCCATGAAAAGGCGTTTTACATTGGTATTTTTTAACGTTTCTCTTTTTACCTCCAATGGAACGGGTTAAATTTCATCTTACATTTTGCTTTAATGTTATATTTCTTATTTGACGCTTTGAGCGATTCTGTTTCTCAAACGGAAGAGTTCTTCTCTTCTCAAAAGCATTCCGTTTTTCAATGTCAGTCCAATTGAATGGTTTCAGAAAACTTCTGAACTCTTTCGAATCCTTCTGGACATCCAATGGAAACGATGTGATTAAATAAGTAACAAGATGGGAAACAAGGCTGTCAAAGTGACAGTTGCCTACAAGCTTCGGACCATAGTTACTGTGAAAGTATGCGTGTTTTTATTAATACTATCCAGTAAATATGGTCCTACCATCTGAAAATGCAAAAACAAACAAAAGAGAAATGTTGAAAATGCGAAAACAAACAAAAGAGAACTGTTAAAAATAGAAGGATCTCAGCTCATCTCCTTGTTTTTGTAACTCACATGCATTCATGTAGACGAAAAGAAAAAAGTAAATGAAGGAATGTGAAAATTGCGGGATCTGGGGAGTGAAACGTTTGTCAGTTTCCCATCTTGTTACATATTTAATCTTTGTGATAGATGTTCTCAGATGACAGATGTGACATCTGAATTATTTCTAAGGCGATTGGGTGCGTTCACTCTGATTTGGGTAGGCTATACGATAGCTTTTGTTTTTGTTTTTCATACAAAAAAAAAATCCAACAGTTTCTAGTATAGGTGGCAATCTGAAATTTAGACATCGAACTCGTTCATGAACGCGTCCAATGTCAAAACTGCATACAAACTAGTTTTTCGTTTGCCAATTGAAAAAGAATATACACCAATGGCAAGGGCTTCACGATACGATACGATACCGATATTTTTCGTTTTTTTCGGTATCGTATCGAATACCAAATTATCTTATCGTATCGTATCGAATCGGCGATAATTTTAAGACAAACGTATCGTATCGTTATCGACTTCCATACGATACCGATACGATACTCGATGAAATATCGAAAAAAAAATGTGCATTACTATATAGCGAGGCAAAAAGTGAAATACAAGCTATTCAATACTAATTTTATTCAATTATAGACTATCCGAACCCGCGAACCTCGTCTCACCCGCAATTTTTAATCGACATTTGTTGAAAGCCCACAAACCCATAACCGTTCTGAGGGAAAAATATTGAACGGTGTATCTTTTCGCGTTATCTGGTATTCTGGTTTAGGCGTGATACCACAACCCCGTACAGACTTTATTTAAAGGTGCATTTAAATACATATATCATTACAGATGAAGACAACCTTTCAACCACTTATTATCATATGAAACAATAATCAACCGGCTAATAACATGTCTCGGAAACAAATGACGCGTTTCGTTACAGTATCGATGTTCATCGGGTTTTTTACAAAAAACGATCGACAACGAAACCATCACATATGTGTTTTACTGCAAGTAAACTATCAAAGTAAATACTCTTGAAAGAAAATTTGAACTTTGTGCACGCAGTGTCGAAAATAGAATTCTTTCAGTCGGTCGATAACTATCGGTCAGTGCTTATCGGCGATTCGATAATATCGAAAATTTTATAAGCACGTTTATCCTATCGATATCGGTATCCCATCCCAGGTACTGGATATCGTGTCGATTATCGTATCGACTTTCGATACGATACGATATGATACCGATATTTTTATCGAACATCGTGAAGCCCTACTAATGGCACATGCAATGAATTCCCAAACCAAATTATTTTTTTCAAAGCTGTTAATATTATATAATTGATTATAATAATATTATATTATTAGAAGAAACATTGGTTTGATGTTAGAAGTCGTTGTCCAGCTCTTTGTACATCGCTCTGACCAAGACCTTGGTCCAAAACAATTTAAACTCTTTAAAGGTTTTAGTCGATTATCGATTTTGATCACTGATGGGGCTCCTTTTAAATGAATCAATAAATCGAGAACATCCCACATACATGACATTCCAATCAACAATCAAATTAATTATTGCATTTGTCAGCTTATGTGAAATAAAGTGACAGGAAAAGCAATTTATTAAACATAATAGAACAAAATGAATGGCACAATGGTCCAATGTAATTTTGTCTTTTCTAAGGGGTGTGTAGTGCAAACTTGAAATTGAAAGACACAACAAGATAGCACATAAAGACCTCATATTTAATAATTAAGATAGGGATGTCCAAATAAAATTCTGCTGGATCTGTCATTACAACAATGAAGTATGTGAAAAGTATCTTATGGATGGAACACATTATGTAACATAACGTACGAGACGTAAAATCGAAGTTTTATTGTGATACCATGCATTATTGACTTTCCTATGGCTCAACTCGTAAATGTCAGGCGAAGCCAAACCTAAAGCGTATTTGTGTTTTAGGCATTATCGCTAATAACGTTACGACGTACCGGCTTAGAGTTTATTTTGAATGACATCTCTCCCTCCTAGAGTTTCGGTTTGAATTCAGATTACATACGAAACGTGAGCTCGAGATTCGAAGCTTCATTGTGATAGCAGCAGCTAAAGCGTGTTTACTTTCAGCCATTAGGGCTCAATCACAAAGACGCTTCAGCTTCAGCTTCGCCTGCGTTACGATGCACCCGCTTTGAGTTTGCTTTGAATGACAGTTCTCAATTTTTGAAAATCTTCTAACTACTTCACTCAGCAAAAATGTAATTCAATTTTACTTGATATTTCTAAAATCCGACTCGATCAACCTATTAAGACATAATTTTATGCCTACAGTTTATAACGAAAAATTGCATGCCTTCATCATAATTCTCCTATTTTCAGCAGGAAAATAGATAAGTGACATCTCAACATCTGCAACAAAGTTTCTTTCGTGATATGCGAACAATAAGCGGACACAGTTTACAAACACGAAATGTCAACCCATACAAATACGCAAAGTATGAGTTACGTGCGTGTATTGAATTGTTTAATATTTTAGGCCATGCGCGACTTGCATTTAAATGATGGTTGAATTTAACCACTAGTGTCATATTTTAGCCTGATAGGTAATATTTAACACATTTTATCCACCATGTAGTGTCAAAATTAAATCGAAATGGCTGAACTCGTAAATTTCAGGCGAAGCCAAACCAAAAACGTATTTGTGTTTCAGGTATTATTGCTGATAACGTTACAATGTACTGGCTTCGAGTTTGTTTTGAATGATATCTCTCCTTCCATCATCATTGTCCTACCAAAAACAAATTAATTTTGTTTGCTGACTTATTTTTACAGCTGTATGAGCTGTCAAACAAAGAAAAATATATTGGAACTAGAGTTTCCGTTTTGATTTCGCAATACGAAATATTTCGTACGAAACGTGAGGTCAAAATTTGGAACTTCAATGTGATAGCAGCAGCTAAAGCCATTAATGTCATCCATCGCTTCAAACTGTGTGACAATTTTTGCATTTGCGACTGCAAGTACCTGCGACAGAGTTGTGCTTTCACTCTTGTTTTAAACATTCATTTGAAAGACATCAACACGCAATGTAACCAGCTTTCAATTCCTCCTGGATTAATTTTTACATTTGTACCTATTAAAAACAAGCAATTAAAACGAACCGCATTACCCAAATGTGTTGACGATTTTGTATATGCTAGACCCTCCAAACAACAGTTTAAAATAACACTTTGTCGAAATGAGAACTAAAATGGTTGTAGTTGAACCATACCATCTCTATGATCCAAAAAAAGAATTTTCTATTAAAATCGAAAGACGTTTGTCATCTTTGAAGAAACAAAAAGTGTCTCGTAAACAAAACAATCCTTCATCGAAATGGAAATGTGCATTGACAAACATGGACGCAGAAGAAAGATTTAAGAAGAGCTCAATTTTTGAAAGAGATGATGTTTCATCTGAAGAATTGTTGCCATTTATTGACAGTGCTATGAAGGTATTTTTACAAACTAAATAGACACCATAAAGTTGAAAACTCTCTTTCAGCTTCAACAAGATGCATATGACGCTGTAATGGGAATCAATAGATCTTATGAATTGCAACTTCTATTAATCTTTCTGGAATCCTTCATCTCGATTGTTTTCAATTGTTATTTTATGGTTTCGGTGTTTGTTCAGCCATCAGGTAGTCAAGCCCATGAAATTGATGCGTTTGATGTTAATCCTTTTTTTCGACAGCTTTCAAGCTATCAAAAGCTGAAACTATCGGATATCTCTTGCAACATTTGATTCAACCAAGCTTATGTATTCTAATTGCTGTTCTTGGATTTTCGCTCTTGGAACATGTTGTGAGTTTCATAAAATGACAGTTTCTCAAAACAAAGTGTGTGACTTCTTTTATCATTGCATAACTGCAGTTCCGAAAAACTCAGTTGACTGTTAATAAATTAATTATCCATTCCCAGGACAAGGCTGTTAAGGAGAGGGTGATTTTTTTTTAACTGAACAACAAATAAAAACTAACAATACATTTTTCCTAGCTCTTAGAATTTTCACAGCAAATGGGTGTGAATACTCCATCATTTACGATTTATGGATTTTTTTCTTTGGACGGATCTGTTATATTTGGTGTAAGTCACATCTCCATGAATTTGCTAATTTGAAAATTTAACCGTCAATTTTACACTTTGAAAAAAAAAACACAGATCATATCCGCAACAACAACGTACTTGATAATTTTGATTCAAGCTCTTGGCAGCGAAAGTACAACGTTTGAGCCTGGTCCCGACAATCAAACATTGAAAATCGGTCAGGATACTTTGATTTTGGTCCCTCAAAACCAGTGAAAATGAACAATATGGGGTCAATTTGAAGTTTGGATTTGGCGATCTTGTTCTTAGTCAAAATATTATACTTTCGGGATTTTGAAAACATAAAATGTTGTTTCTTTTTTTTTATTGATAACAATACAAATTTTAAGGCTTACACCAACCAAGTTTTTGAGACTTCAACATTAGGCTTATAGCGTTTTTTTTTTTTCTGGAATTGGTACACAGAACTGTGCGATTCCGGATACCAAACGAACATGCAAGCACATTTTTTTGCTCCTAATGGTTGAATGTGTATGTATTTGTGAAACCTCATATGCAGAATTGCAGATGACAAAAAATGACAGTGCTTTTCATTTTCTTTATTTGTAAACATGGCCTGATTCTGTTTTTGATTCTGACTTCCAATTCGGAATCGTTTTTCTGTTCTTTTCAGAACAAGAACTGTCATCTTGTGCCAAGTGAACGAGTTCAGAAACGTTCGGAACTGTTCCGAACGGCAAAAAAACGCTATTAGATATACCACCTAACGATAGGTCTGGATTTTGACAAGCTGTAATCCGTTAATTTTGGGATGTATGGTACTTGAATACGGGAACTTTAAGCCTGAATCACAAAGGCGCTTCAGCTTCAGCTTCGCCTGCGTTATGATGCACACGCTTTGAGTTTGCTTTGAATGACAGTTCTCCCTCCAAAACAGCTTTGCCACTTTACTCTTTTAGATTTTTTTTAAAACATTGAAAATCTACTAAGTTCTTTGATTTTACTTTTTATTTCTAAAATCCGCCTCGATAAACTCATAGTGGAAAATGGCATGTCTACAGCATACTTCTCCTATTTTCATCAGGAAAATAGATAAATGACATCTACAATAAAGTTTCTAACATTATACGTGGACAATAACGTATGAGTTACATGCTTGTATTAAATTGTTTAATATTTTAGGCCGTGTGTGACTTGCGTTAAAATGTTGGTTGAATAAAACCGCTAGTGTCACATTTAAGCCTGGTAGTTAACACATTTTGTCCTCTATGTAGTGTCAAAATTAAATCTAACATTTTAACACAATTCGGACAATGCCCAAAAATGTAGGGCTGTCTATATAAACTTTTGATAATAACTGTATGTCCCTCTTTGCGTCAATGTATCCATGGTCTTGGCTATTTAAAATTTGCTTCGCTTTTTCTCAATCTACCTTTGCTTTATTCCCAAATCTACTTCGATTCAATTTTTTTTTTTAAAGTGGTGACGCTGCTCCAAAAATAAATGAATTTTGTGTGTGTACTGTTTTTCTAAACAGCTGTTGAGCTGTCAGACAAATCAAAATTTCAGCATATTTGAACTAGAGCTTCCGGTTGGAGACACGTTACGTACGAAACGTGACGTCGAAGCTTCATTGTGATAACAAGCATTGAATTCCTGTAGCTGAACTTCTAATGTGGCTTTTCTAATGTGGCTTTTCTTACAACCCAAGAACTGATCCGTGACGTAAAAGTGGCAATTTTTTCCCCTTAAACGCATTTGATTGATTGATTGATTGATTGATTGATTGATGGATTGATTTCTCTCGAATCTCTTTTTGGAGACGGATTTACAAATACTTATACACGGATTTTACACATATACTACAGCTGAGTTTTCTGTTGTTGTGATTATCATCATGCACAAAACGATTTTACAGCTGACCAGACAACACACATTCAAAAAAGGGATTAATTGGTTTTTGCACATTTCTTACACGCCAAAAAGCATTTTATTTTTAGTAGCAATTCTTCGTGGTTGTAAGAAAAGCCACATAAACTTCAGGCGAAGCTGAAAGTGAAGAGTCTTTGTGATTCAGCCTTTATGTTCTCTCTCGCTTTTTCCCTAATCTGAGACCCTTTTATCTGCATTTCCCATTACGCACATCTAAAGGGGTTTCCAATAAGAGGTGTTATTTTGATATTCAAAGAAAAATGGCATTTTTTGAGATAGATGATCGGATGTTTATTTCATTACATATAATGAGGAAGGTATGCCGTTAATAATGGACCACAACATCAGCCAAATGGCCTCCACGACTACGCTTACAGGACCATATCCTTTTCATGAAATTTTCCATAACCAAATCGCAAAGTCGCTGCCCTATGTCCTCGATAGCCTCACGAATTCCATCTTTGAGGTCTTGAATCGACGCTGGGCTGTTGGCGTGGACCTTATCTTTCACGTGGCCCCAAAGGAAGAAGTCGCAAGGTGTTAAATCACAAGATCTCGGAGGCCAATTGTGATCACGTCTTCGAGAGATAACACGGTCTGGAAACTTATCCCGTTTACGTGAATTTAAATAATTTCAATGCGTTGTTGAAGCGTGTATCGTTCCATGTCGAAAAAAATGACAGCTACCGAAATAGCGGGCTATTCAAAATTTGACGAAACCGTCAAAGCTAAAAGTAGGGACTAAGATGAAAATTTGTTTTGGAACGACAAAAGTTATCCGTTATCTGGCTGAACACAAAACAAGCAGGACGAAAATAGACAAGTACCTTCTAACCAAATTGATCACTTTCAGAAGCAGTTTCCTGTTTCCTACCGTCAAGAAGCCGACGAAATGGATCGTTCTAATTGAGAAAAGAAAACCTATGAGTGCTACTACGTGAAGGGTACCGGTACGGGTGGTTAAAATGAATTCTTATTAAAAGATTATTGACCAATTGATAATTTGCGTTGAGTGGGTTATCCGTCGTCTGTTTTTGGTCACGATGGTTTTCGCAAAGCAAAACAAATTTGAAACTTTGGCTTTTCTCCACGTTTTGACAAGAGTTGTTGCCTTCTTCAGGGGAAACTTTTATTACATACAAAATATAAAAAGATCATTTTGACAACCTTCCGTCTTCAGCTTCCGATTTCCAATGAAAATTTTGTTAGCAGTTAATGCCTGCTTTTAGGCTTTCTTTCATTATAAGCATAGAGAGAAGCCCTTCACACACACTTTGTGGTTTGGACCAAAATTACCTGTCTCTATTGTGGAAAGACCGGTTCTAAAGTTGTAATTCACCATCGAAGAAACGCATACAAAACTATTGCACAAAGCACGACACGACAATGACGGCAGTTAGGTTAACCTAAAGCCAGACGAATGCTCTCTACTCACTCTCTACAGTGATTTTCATCATTTCGGTTGGGTATTGATTTGTTTTGGTTTCGTTTTGTTTTCCACCTTTTTGTGCGAGTGCTCCGATTGAAGTGCATATTAAATCATAAATGAAGACTTGTTTACTTTGTTTGCTGTTCGGAAGTGGAAACAAAAACTTGCCCTACGATTTGAATACAATTCCCATCTTTGGGAATTACTTTGTTCCGATCAACTTTTTTGTTTGAATTTGCATAAACCCATATAAAACAAGTCAATTGTCTATCTGCTATCGGTTCGTGTGCCTGTGGATGCTGCAGTCTGCGATGATGCATCGACAGAGCACTCAAGCTCTGGGAGTATCAAATGTATTAAACTCGACAAATTGCGGTGCTAGTGCTGCTGCTTCTTCGGTTACAACAGACAATCAGAATTCAACAACGAAAAAGACTGACCTCAAGGGCCATTACCCTCTGGACACTCTGCCCAAGCAATTTGTTTTGTCGATGAAAAAACTCTTCGATATTCTCGACGATCAGAGAACAGGTTTTGTGAAGTTTTCTGATATACAAAAAGGATGGCAGGACGATGGGTGCAAAGGGCTGCCACGCGGTGTGATCGAAAGTCTGCGCAAAGTCACTCCGACCAGTGGTCTCTTGTCGTTCGATAGATTTTGCGCAGGCTTGAAGATTTGCTTGTTGCAAAATCAACAAGTGGACATGTCAAATGTTGTTCGATGCTCGGATAAGCCGCCACGGCCGCCATCAGCTCCGCTGTTGGACATTGAAAATCCAGTGCCGAATGGGCAATGGTCGAGCAGTACAAATTGCAATACGGCCACAGTTCGTCCGAATAATATCATTTCCAGCCAGAGGACACTGAGTTTGCCACAGTTGAGTCCGGAAATGGAGTTGGATATTATGACCGACACCGAACTGGCAGCGAGAGATATCTATAGTAGTCCACCTCCTCCACCCAAACCGCCACGGAGTACTATGACAACAAACAATGCCAATGCAATAGATAAGGCTGAAATCCGACATGCCCTGCAGAATTGGCAAATGGGAATTCTCATGAACGAAATGGATTCGAAAGACAAGAGAAAGGCTTATCAGCAAGTGTTGAGGGGGACTGCGGATGGTGGATCGTCGTCGACAGCTGACAGTGGAGTAGTGGTGCAGGCGATGGCTCCAATTGGTGTTGGCTATCAAAAGAAACGGAGGGAACCTCGACGTCACACCTTGCAGAATGGAATCGACTACAACATGCTCAAGCGGATGAAGCAATTCGAGGAGGAACGCGATGTCTTGCTGCAGGGGCTAGCGGCTGTTGAGAAATCCCGAGAATGGTATTTGCAACAAATATCGAATGCTCAGGAGAAGATCAAGTATTTGGGTCGAATGGGATCTCATGTGGTGAGTTAGGCTTGGTAATGCTTGGATTTCAAAAATTTGCTTATATCTAACAAATTTAATCAATCTATATTCGTTTAAAAACTTTAGGTTCGTAATGGTTCGGATTGAGTGGTGTACTCTAGGGTAAGCTGGGTTTATGAACTAGAAGAGGACTCGTAAGCTATAAACAACGTTTATGGTAA
>CAKKXW010000002.1:6997550-7048844 GCA_920937365.1 Sphaerophoria rueppellii
TGATATTAAACCTCGGTCATTTAAAACTTATGTTTAATCATAAAAGTCTACTTGTGAGCCGGAATACAAGGTAAAGCAACAACAAGGTGATAAAGACAGTTTAATGTTTAAAGAACGTATTGATGATAATTTCATTGAAATTTGAATTTTTAATTTATATGAAAATCAATAAAATAAAATTACTTGAATAGGATTTGGTAGCGAAGCCATATTTGTATTTTTTCAACTGCGAATGAACAGCGATATGCTCTCGAAGTCTTGGTTATATGGATTGAATATTTTTGACAATTTTGACAGAAATAGTGGAACAACAACGAAATGGAACATAAGGCCGAGTGTTCATCTGAAAATACTAATTTGTATTCAAAATTTACTGGCTCCAAATTATAGTCCGCTATTGAACAATTTTAAGAGAATAAAGTGTGATAGCTTAAAATGACGTTTGATACATGACTGAAACGTCATTTTAAGCTAGCATCACACTAAAATTGTTCACGCCATTGATTTTAATGTTTTTTTTTTTCAAGTTTTGCAGGTTAAGTTGGCCACATTCCTTTTATTTGTCACCTTAAGCCCAGTACGCAGATCGGGAAAAAATTTATTTCTCATACAAAATTTTTCCTTGGACAAATTTTGTCCTCAATATTTTTCCAAACGGTACGCAGCTCACGCGCAAATTTTAATATTTGGAACCGCTGTAAACAAAAAGTCTCCGCTTACTTTTGTCTAGACAAATAATGTTCGAAGCATTATTCTGCCGGAAAAATTGTGACAAGAAAAAAAAAACAAAAGTAAGCAAAACATTAAACGAAACTAAGATGGACTATTTTAGCATATATTTTGAAGAGAAGACATTATCAATAAAGTCCAACATAAAATCAAGAAAAAAAAAAACAAATTCTATTCAATTCGCAACAAAAGTATATGCATATATGTTGGTATATCGTAAATATGTTATGTTGGCAATAAATAGCATAGCAGTATGGAGGCATTTATGCCGTTTTTAATTGGCAATCTGGAAGTAAAAAGAAGATAATTCCCTTTTGATTTTAAAACCAGAATTTCAGTTAAAAACGCCATTATTATCGACAATTTTTCTTAATTTCTCCAACTTCAAAATTTTGCGTGGGATAAAGAATTAATTTGTAGAGATAAAAATTGTAGAGATAAAATTTGTTTTTTCCCGATCTGCGTACTAGGCTTTAGGGGCCAGTTATAGCAATCATTGAAATCCATCAGGAAAAATGTTTGAATGGATATTTAACTAAGTTTTCTTTCGATTACTAATGCAATTTGTATACCAATCGACCGGAAAATTCTTAAAGATTTTTTTTTGAGAATAAAATATAAGTTCACAAACTTATTTTTCGTTAAAAATAGGAAAAATTTTCCGGCTGCATTTCAATCAGGAAATATTTTGGTGGTGGACAAGTGACATTTTTTCAATGACGTAAATTTCCTGATTGCTATAAACGCTCATCAGGAAAAAAAAAATCGGATTCCTCCTGTTCCAATTTTTACTGATGAAAACCAATGATCGCTATAACTGGCCCCTTAGTCAGTTACCTGAAGTTCTATTAATTTAAATTGGTATTATTATTAATATTTATTAGATCTATGCATTAGAAGTAATAGGATATTTCGAACTTTTCTCTTTAAAACATTGATTGCCATTTTTCTTGCTTTCATTGAAGACAGAAAAAGATGAAAGTTTGAGTCCAAAAAGTATGTATATAATTTTTAGAATTCACAATTAATATTGATTTTGATTTCTCAGCGAACATTAAATAACTGTTAACTCAGTTCAAATATCAACTTCCTTTTAAATACATTCCTTTCCGTTCCATTATTCCAAAATTGTTATGTCATTCCGAAAAAACTGACATTTCATATAAGAAATGTCAAAAACACCGAGTATCGCAAAACTTCTGCGCACAAGTGTCTTTGTTCCGAAACAAAAATTGCAGTTGACAAAAAAGATTCTTCTTGTTAAATCCACCTTGCGTCTTGTTGTGAAATTTAATTTAATTTTGTTTTGTAAACAAAAAGAAAATTTACCTTTTCGCTTTTACCATTCTTCATCCGGTCAGTTCTTTTTTAACATTCAAAGCCTCAAGATATCGGAAGAAAAGTTGTCCTCACCATTAAAAGAAGTTCAATCAAAAATGGATTCATACAAGCCGACGGCTGCCAACTCGCAGCAAAATCATAACAAGTCATATAACGTCAACAATTACGAGTATGATTGTACGAAGAAGTGTCGTAGCCATTCCCATGGCCAAGAAATTACATCGGCTTTGACCAAACGTGCTGTGGACGATCATAAACTGGCCGCTTTCATTGCAAAAAAGTGTTGTAATTTTTGCGATATCACAGATCCACTGGTAAGTTATTCTGATGAGAGTTAAAATGAGGTGCATCTCTCAGAAGTAACTTTTTTAGGGTCGCTCAGCTGTTCATATGGCAGCGTCTGTAGACCGGTATGCCGTTCTCGAGTGGCTATTGAATCAGGTAAGACGAGAGTGATGTTGTCACATTCGAAATAACCACTCATTGTTGCCGTAGGGAGCCATCATAAACAGTCGGGACAAGGAATCTGGCAGTAGTGCCCTTCACAGATCAATCTATTATGGCTGCATTGATTGTGCCGTGCTCCTGCTTCGGTACGGAGCCAGTTTGGAACTCCTTGACGACGACACTCGTAGTCCACTCCAGAATTGTTGTCGATTGAGCGATTTTTCTCACGATTTCGATTCGTAAGTTTAGAATTCATTCATCCATCCAAGCAGTAACTACCATCTTCCCTCTAGTCTTAAAAGCACAGAACTCCTTGTCTGGGGGTCGAATAAAAATTACAATCTAGGAATTGGCAATGAGGAGGGCACTTCAACCCCCCAATTCATTGACTTTTTTCGCAAAGAAAACAAATCCATCGAACTGATCTCATTGAATACATATCACAGTCTATTTGTGGACAAGAAAGGTCAACTCTTTGCCGTCGGACATGGCAAGGGGGGTCGATTAGGTAAACTATTTGTAAATTTCCTTTGCACAAACAAACAAATAAAAGAAAAAAACTACTCCTTCCAGGAAACGGAACCGAAGAAAGTTTACCGACTCCGAAAAAAGTCAAAGTGCCCATCAAAAACGCCGGAGAGAAGATCATTTGCATCAGCACTTCCAAGAGCCATTCACTTATTCTTACCAACAAAAGTGCAGTTTTTGCTTGCGGCTTGAATGAAGACCTGCAACTTGGAGTTCGTGATAGTCCCAAAAAGTTGACTGTGTTCAGAGAAGTGGTCACATTACGAGATTTCGGAGTGAGCAACTTGAAAAGCGTCATTGCCAGGGATTTCCATTCGTTGGCTTATTCGAGTACTATGCTTTGGGTCTGGGGAACAAATCACGGACAATTCGGATGGAGTAGTAAGGGAGAGGCTGGAATTCCAGTTCCAAGACAGGTTCGAAGAAAAAAATTGGAAGCTATGGGCATTTTGTAAACTTAGTTGTTTTTTTAGATCCCACTGCCTGAGAGAACCGAATTGGAGTTTGTGGAATCGAACAACTATGCCATTGCCTGCTACACAGCTGCCAAGTCAATCTTGCTGTTTTACAACTTCAAGACCAAGAGCATCAAACCACCTCAGTAAGTTGAAGTGTTTCTAGTAATAGAGAACCACTAACACTGCGATTTATTTTACAGAATCGAGGCACTGAAAAGCATATCAGTGGTCGGAGGTGGCAATGCCAAAGCCTCCAAAGGCTCGGTGTCGGCTTTGAAAATCCTAATGCTAACAGAAACAAACGTTGTCTTTGTTTGGTATGAACTAACCCAACAATACCTCAGGTAAGAAGCGATATCCCCTTAAAAAACAATACTCTCACATTGGTCATGTTTTGCAGATGCATTTTCCCCCATATCCGTGTCTCGCAAATCGACAAAATCTTCTACAAAACCAATCAAGTGTTGATTCTATCGCAGGGCGATGTCTACACCGGCAAATGCCATCAAGTTCCAGTACAAAATTACGAAGAAACCAGCGCCGATGCGTGGTTTACAGATTTGAACACACGCAAGGACATCAACAATACACAAAAAGTCCGAATCGAACTTCAACGAATCCCTCAATTGGATCGAGTCGTTGACATCTTTTGTGATGATGACTTTTCAGCGTTCGCTATACTGCAAGAGAGTTATGCAAACTATTTCGTGCTGCCGAAATTGAAAGACGAGGAGTACAGCTTCAAAAAACTACTGAACGATGCAAGTGAATTTGACAACATTCACGATTTGGTCTTTCAAGTGGATGCGGAGACGTTCGTGGCGCATAAATTCATAGTCTATTCGAGGTCTTCGGGACTGAGGGAAATCGTCCAAAACTATCACGACAAGAAAATCTATTTGAATTTTCCAGGGCTTTCAGGCAAAATGTTCGAATTGATCTTGAAGAACATCTACACGAATTATTTCGTGACTGAAGATGGTAAGAGATTTGCTGTGGTCTGTGTGTTTCAAATTCAATTAGTTTCTTTTTAGATCTCGATGATATCCAACTATCCTTGGGTCCGAACTGTCCACCAGAACGTGATCAAGTGCTGGAGCTCTTCCTCAGTTTTGTCGAGAAATTCCAACTCACTAGTTTGGCCAATTTCATCAAAAGGTTTTGTTTTTCTCGCAAAATTTCCGAACAAACTTTTTTGATTCCATTTAATCTCTAGTCATGCGAGCAGCCTGCCACGATCGATAGATCGTTCCAAATATCGCTTTACCAGCCTAAAACGCTCCGATTATCCTGATCTCTACGATGTCACTATCCGTTGTGGAGGCGACATTGAAATCAATGCTCACAAATGCATTTTAGTCTCCAGACTCGAATACTTTGATCTGATGTTCACACACACCTGGTCCGAAAGAACCACTATAAATCTGTCCACAGTACCTCCAGAATATATGATTCCCATCGTAGACTATCTCTACACCTTGAATGGAGAGAGTTTTCGCAAGCAAAACTACTCCGAGACATTCCTCTACAACATGATAGTCTACTGTGATCAGTTCTTCATCGAACAGCTGCGAAGAGTGTGTGAGGTTCTGTTACTGGAGAAGATCAACATTCGAAAGTGTGGAGAAATGCTGGACTTTGCGTGTTCATACAATTGCAGTGTCCTCAAAACAGGCTGCCTGGACTTTATCTGCCAGAATTTGTATCGAGTTTTGTCGCGGCGGAGTCTCGATTGTTGCGAACCGGAAGCCTTGGCTTCCATAAACAAACACTATCGGAAAATGTTTAAGGATGTTTTCGACTATCGAATGATAACTCCTGATTCGCAGGCGGTTTGTGATGAAATTTTGCTGAGTTTTGTAGACGATTTCGAAGTTGATTTGGACTTTCGAATAGAAGGTGATGATTCGATGGCAAAATCTCAAACTAAAGTCAAACAAAGGGATGACAAGATATGGCGGAGTACACGTCAACACGAACAGGATGCCATAAATTCAATGAAAGAAATGAGTCTGCAAGATGAGAGGAAGGACAGTGTGTCAGAGAAGTCGTCAAAGGTGATCAAAGAAGCCGAAGAAGTGTCGTCCAACATTCACAATGAGTACAAATCCTGGCTGAAGGTTGGCGGCGATAAGAAGGACATCAGAAAGAAGTCAGTGGTACCTTTGGTTGCGAATGCTAATGAGGTTCTTAAAGCCGAACCAAAGCCTAAAGAAGCTCTAGTCCCTCTCACTACAGCAAGGGTTGAAAAAGTGGCAGTCGCCCCCGAAGAGACAACACCCACAAAAGAATTCAATATAAATTTGGCCGAGTTTACTCCCATAAAAGCTGACAAACTATCACAAAAACAGCGAAAACGACTCTCAAGCGAGTCCTGGCGGGCTGAACCGGTAACACCACCTTTATCGAAACCAATCCCAGTACCCCAGACAACTCCAAATGCTTGGGGTATCCGTAGTCCCCCAGCCAACGATGTCGATTCATCATTTTTAAGCTCGTCTTCTAGTCATACTCGAGAATCTCCCACCAAAATTGGACCATCACCATCGCCATCGACGAGCAGTGGTACGAATTTCTCACAAATCCTAGCCGATGAGAAAAAACAACGAGACTACGTTGATCGAATGCGCAACAAGTCCTTAGTTTTGACGCAAATTGAAGAAACTGCAATTACTGAGTTGACGAAATTTTACAATGCTGACAATGCTGCCGATGAGATTATAACAATTGAACGGAAACAAAGACCAGTGACGATGAACTTTGCCGTTTGGCAAAGGAATTAGAGATTTTGTTTTGTTTGATATTTTATTTTATTTGTTTGTAATTTAACAAAATTTACTAGATGTTAAGAAAAAAAAGTAAATAAACAAAATATTACGCCGACCCTCACGTAGAATTTTACGTTATGACATTCAAGAATTATGTTTTACTTACCAATTGGAAGTGTTGTATCTTCTCCAATACCTACCAGAGGAAATCGTTGTGCGTTGAACTCAGCACACTTCAATTGTGTTGTATTCATATTACGGATATTGTTATGGGTCAATTAAAGTGCAATCATACAATAGTTGAATTGTGCTGACTCTTTAAACGTGCGGACGATTATCCACTGCGAATGTTTGGGCTTGCGATCACTTAAATGATACGGCAAGAGTGGGTCTTTTAAAAATATCCAAAAAAGTCGGTAGTTTCTTTTTAACAGAAATCTTGCTGTGGAAAAAGCAATAAAATCCTTTTAAAATGAAGAAAAGTCCAAAATACTGAAACTGTACTGATTGGACGATAAATACCGTCATGACTAGTCAGAGTCACACTTCGAAAACATATCGAACAAACCTATTAATTTATTTGCAAACAGAACTGGGTAACCACCGCACCGCACCGGAAACGGAATTTTTTCCACAGCGCAAGTTTCTTCAAAGACATACGGCCCTATCGAGATAACCGTCCGGAGCGTAATTTTCTCCGATTTCCTCCGAATCGGAGCCATTTCGCTTGTCGGAGAACTACCTCGAAGCGAAATTCGGAGGAAATCGGAGAATACTCCGCTCCGACAGTTACCTCGATTGGGCCGTTAATAAAAGATCAGGCAGAGATGTACAAGTAAATCGATTTATATCGAAAATGCGATGCGACGACGACACGTGTTGCGATGCAAGACCAGTCAGAGATGTGCAAATGAATCGATATATGTAATATGCGATATTCTTTTCGATAAGCTTTTATAAAATAAACACAATAAGCGTCTGTCTTACAATATACAAGTAAAGTTCTGATTAGTTAACCAGCACTTAATTTAGCTGCCAGTTAAATCCTCCCTGTAAGTGAGCTTTACGTTTCACATTCATATTCATGATAAATGTATTTCCTGGGATTTGTATATGGATACGGACACCAAGTACTATCAACCCTAGCACACAGCACACCGCTTCTTTCTTTGATCCAAAAAACCCGCCCGAAAGTCAACTTCGTCCATAGATTCTATAAAATCCATTCTAACTCGGAAGACACGGTTTTGTGATGGCTCCACAACGCGAAAAAAACTCATCAAACTCGTCATCTAACGTGCTGAGATATGTATCTATTTTATTGGAAAAAAATGACAATTATTTAAAAATCCTTGCTTTTCAGAAATTGAATTCTATTTAAATTGAAAAAATGACAAATCTTATTTTTCCAAACTTTTAATTCTATTAACCAGATATACTCTGCTATTAACTGCCAGTTAACTACTTTATAGGGCACTTCATCCTCCCTATAAGTTACTTAACACTTTAACTACTAGTTAGCTCTACTCAGATATTGTGAAACGCTATTTTGAATTTAAACTGCTAGTTAGCTTCCAAGTAGCAAAACTGGAACTTTACTTTTATATTGTGGAACATATGCTAAGCGTTCTAGACCTTTGAAAATAGAGCAGCGAGTCTGATTATTTTTTTACAATAAAGCAGATTGCATCTACTCATACATCCACGCTTCTGCTCTGACACGTCCCGAACTCGCTGTACGACACGACCAGAGACAAAAGGAGATCGGAAACTGACTTACGTTTACGTTTTACCCTCCGGATACCGCAAATTTTATTTTACCGTTACCTCGTGTATGTGAATAAATGATAAAAAAACAGCAACAAAAATGAGGTGTTTTGGTCAAGTTTACTGAGAAAGTATGGGTAAAAACACGCATACCATTGCTTGTACTGTAGGCATTGTCATTTTGACAGCTTGGTTTCCCATTTTCCTTTTAAGCCCATCTGTGGTCACGACGCGACGATTAAGTCGACAGGGACGTTCAAAAATGTCGATGATGTTACGCACAAGCACATGCACAATCTTTTATCTTAATTTAAAGTTAGTCATCGTTTACTGAAATTCTACAAAAAGGGGAACAGTTGGAACACATTTTTTCAGAAGGCACTCACCCGATATCAATTGTTACCATATTTTTTACTATTTTTACTTTTTATTTACATTTTTTTTTATTATTACAAACTCAATAATTATTATAAAAAAAAGAGAGAGCATGATTGTAAATACATTTTCGTTATAAAACAATAAAACAATTTAATAAAATATCATTTGAAAAGAAAACATAACATGTAAATAATATCCCATTACCGTTAAATATTTATAATGAATTTTTTAGGTACTAAAAACTCTTAAATAAAAATAAATTATAACAAAATGCACGGAAGCAAAACAAAATTTAAAAAAACACAACTAAAAACACTCTTTCCTGAATGCAAATCCATATTGATCGCATTTGTATCGTAGAGTTTTGGCCAATTGAGCTGGTCCACAGTAAAATACAGTTACTTTGCCTTTCTTTTGTGCTTGCAGCTGTTTAAATACCTTATCCCAATTTGGACGGCCTGCATTGGTTCGAGTTTTTAATCCGGTTATCAGATCACGTTTACCCTATTTAGCAAAAATCAAAAATCGAAGTCGAATTGAGTATAACATCCCTGGGCACTCTCACTCACCTTTTCATGTAACAAATCCAGGGCCAGTTGTAGCCCCACAGCCTTCATATCTGTCTTTTGAAGAGCACTTGTTATGTACATATGCATATCTAAAAACCTATTACAAAATTTACGTCAGTCCGATTAAACAAATTTACAACTGTATTTACACTAAACGATTTTCTTAGCTCCGGATGTAATCTTGTTACAATAACAAGCTCAAACAAAACAAAACAGCAACAAATGCACTGAAAAAATCGTTCAATGTAACCGTCAACCAACACCTACCTTTCCATTGCCCCACCGAGTTCAGCCTGTTCAATTTCCAATTGTGACAGCAAATTGACAAACCACTCAAATGATCTCTGATCGCGATTAATCCAGAAAAAGTCAACCTTGCGCAAATTCATGACAGTTCGCGGAATGTCACTTGCCCATTCGTATTGGCATCGTGGACACGAATGACGTGCCTTCCAATATCGATGCATTATCGATTGTAAGATCGATGCAAATGGAGTAACTCCAATTCCAGTAGCAATAAGAACAGCATGCTGGGCGCCGAATATATGGCTCGATGGTGCACCATATGGACCATCTATGTAAATCTATTCGAAAAGTTTGGTTAAATTAAAAATCAGCCATAAAAAATGAAAATTGAGAACATTGGCAGTTAAACAGTTTGATTGACAGATCGTACGTTGGGCGCCAATTTTACAATGAAGAATACCAATCCAACTGCTTACCTGTCAAAATTGAATAACAGTATTCCATAGCCTAAGAATAAAAAGCAAAAACCAAATGATTTAAACCCAAACCTCTAAAACGCCAACATCAAGGGTAACCTTACTACCAGCATTAGTAGTTGTACTTGTGTTTGCACCCGTATTTCTGCTTTTAGGCTTATGCGATGATCTAAGGAAGGACGGTCTATACATACAACTTGTTTTAGTAGAATCCTTTTGGAGAAATTAATAAATGTTTGACCAAAATTCGTTAATGGTATTATATGATTTTTGAAAAATTTGTTAAGGAACTAAAGGGTTTTTGGGCAGGTTTCTTCTAGTTTTTAAAAAAAAGCACAAAGGAACCCAAATAAAAACATTAAAATGCTTTCAAAATAGAAGTTCATGGTACCTCGAGAGGTTTTCCGACGGGGTAGTTCACACCATGAGTGCTGCTTGGCGGGGTATTAGACGAGGATGGAGCTGGAGTGGAGAGAAGAAAAACATTTTTACGAACCTTTTGTAAACGATCTAACTTACAGGCAGTCCGATGGACTATTCTTCCTTCTTCGGCTTCCTTCTGGGTATACATTCCTGGTGATACGACTGAAATAATTTGACTTTTTTTTTATTTTGGATGTCAGAGAGCATCGACAGTGACTTACTCATAGAATTTGAAGATGGTCTAGGCTCACAATTCTCGAGACTTGGAGTTTTGAAAGCTATGATCGTTGGCTTGTGCCGCATATAACGGAAGCTCTGTGCCAATGACTTATTTTGTGGACTTAAATAAGCTAGTCCGAGTGTTTGAAGTCGAGCTCTTCTGATCTTGGCTTGGTCAAATGATTTTTCAGACTCCGATCGGGTGTACTCCCGAAGCCTGTAATTGTAATTGTTATTGTTTATAAACTAACCGGTTGAAGCCAATACTAACGCTCTGATTCTCTCTCTCTTCTTGAACTTTCCCTCCATGTCAGGCATTGAAAGACTCTTCTCCAATGGTACCTTGCTTAAGAGATTCCGCAATCTCTTGTCAGGCGTTAGCTTGTCCCTTGGCATAGGCATTGGTTCCAAATTATCTTCATCGTCAACAAAACCATTATTAGAGACTCCTGACTCTCCCGTCGCTTTTGTTTCCTTTCTTGAAAACGTTCTCTGCAATGTCTGCTTAATACTTTTGATGGTATTGTTCTCTGAGTCATCAGTTTTACCATTATTCTCCTTAGCTAGTTTCGAGACACCTTGATTTAGTCTCGGCGGTCTACGAGGTTCCGTAGAACCGTTCTGATGCATTTTGGCCAGAAAATCTGTCTGAGGTGTTGATGATTTGCCATTAAACTCTCCAACACTATTGTTGTCGACTTGTGATGTCGCTCGAGGGACGTGTGGGGTTATTTCACCGTTATGCAACTTCTCTTGCTCCTTTTCGAAATAATCCGACAGACGATTAGTCCATTCGCCAACACCTCTTATATGTAGCCACATGTAGTCCTCCTGTTCAGGAGCGCTACTTATGGTAAATGGATGCCATTCGTATTTGGCAATCGATGGAATATTCACAAAAATATAATCGCCCGGTCGAAAATGGAAGTTATATGGCCGTTTTATGACCAAATGGACAACCTTTGAAGGCAGCAATAAACCCGAGCTGATATAGGTTTTTCCGTGTTCTGATTTCATCCAGACATATCGTAGAATTCTCTCGACAGCATAGATCAAGCCGGGCAAAATGAACCATTTCCAAAAATTCGGTCCATGGAAAATGGTGAGAATCCAAAACGGGACATAAAGTAAATGTGTCCAATAGAAGACTTCAAAACTTCCTTTTCGACGCACAAACGGCTGTGAGCACACAAACATAATCAATAAAATGATAATCAGTGCACAACCCGTTGGGTTGGCCCAACCCTTGACTAATCCAAATAGTCCAGGACGACTTGTCAGAAGCCATTCAACTAGCGTAAAGTTCCCAGCATTTATGTCCGGATCATTTATCACGACCATTGAAAAGTTACACAAATGCATCGCTGTGTGAATAACACTTAGTGCCGAGATCACCATACCTGTCAATTTATGGAGGTAGATATGATTGTCAAGTGGTAAATACGAACTGAATCCTCGTGACCGGAGGTATGTTAGAGAATGTCGCAACATCAACACTAACACCCATGCGCAGTTAAAGTTAAGACACTGTCCTAAACACAATCAAATCGATTTAATTTTGATTTTTTTGACAGCAACTGTCAGCGTACTCACCACACGCTCGTGCTAGAATGGTGAAAAAATTGCTATTCCGATATTGTATTGATCTCGATACGAATAGTCCTACATTTATGGCTATGTAAACTACAAGGTATGACACAAAGACTTGATTGTTCCGGACATAGGCCCCCGTTAATTGGTGAGGAATTGACAAGCAACGTCTGCTGGCCTTCGGTTGTGTGTTCTCTTGAACCGGAACAAGCCAACGATCAATTCTATCAATTAAAATAAGGAAACAAAAATAGGAAGGGATGTTCTTTGCATTTGAAATAATATTTTTACGTTATACTCAAGTTTTCAAGAAGGCCACCATGTTTGTGAAGTTGGTTCTTGAGGGCTTCATAGGTTATCGTCCCCCGATTGTATGGATCGGCGTCTTCGAACATTGCTGTTGTGAGGTCTTCTATCTAAAGATTTCAATCATGATGTGTGAACAGCTTGAAATATCGATACTTACTTGGTCTTCAGAAAATTTCATTCCATTTTCTTCCATACAAGCCCGTATCACGTCATGAAGTTCTTTGTGTTGAATCAAACCATCACCTTGAAAGGAGCCGAGAAAAATGAGGCTAGAGTCTGGAAAATATCGGAGAAAAGGAATTGTTTACCATCGATATCATAGACTTTGAAGAGAAACCGAATTTTGTCATCAGCTGATTGGCCCGAAAATTGATGAATTGCATCGATAAACTCTTGCAGAGAAATCGACCCCGAGCTGTCCTTGTCGAATATTTGAAATACACGGTCTGTGAAGAATGGCTGGAAACAGGCAATGAAAACGAGTGATTGGTCAAAATTGGAGGTAGGAAATTGAGAAGGCTTACATTTTTTGAGGTTACGATCTTTTTGAACTCGGCTCGACTGATTTCCTTTTCGTTTCCAACGGTTCGTCGGAAAAGTGAATCTAATTGCTCCAGAGATTTCTTATCAAACCCATTTCGAGGCCTTAAGAAATTAATAATAATTTCAATATTCGTTAAGTGTTTAACAAAAATCCTATTCACTCAAGGAATGCTTAACAAAATGTCTCAGTCCGTTGGGCGCCAATCTAAGTGAAAGGGCCTTCCCTACCCACAAACAGTACCTACACGACTTCAAATTATTCAAAGGCATTCAAGCATTGAATTCCTTCTTTGGATCAAGGTTTTGGTGTCTGCATGAATATTTTATGAGCTAGGGCGTGATCGTTATGAAACTAATGGTGCTTTTATACACAAGCATTCATGGTGCACCGTGCAGCAGTTATAGGATAATGGAGATATAAATCGATTGGGACAAGATGTCCAATTCATGGTTAATGTGCGAGTCCATGTCATTTCATATAGTCCTATTTTTGGAACTCCAAGCAAAATCTTAAAAGGAAATGAAGTTGACTTAGTCAAGGCCTGGACATTTATATATACAATGTATCAGACTTAAGGCAACAGCCACCTAGACGCAAGATAAAATATGCGTAGGAACTTCATTTATATGCAAACACATTCTGCGTAGGATGGTCATTATGTGTTTATTGGGAGTGGGATCCTAAAATTGATGTTAACTTGCAACTTGTCTATAATGGCTGTTATACACCTGATCTTCCTTTGCCTGCAACTTCATTCCATTTCAGTTTGGACATTTGTTACTTTTGACAAGTTTAACATGTTAACTGAGTTTGTCCTTTACACTTCTTGTCCTGCTTAATTGCACATTCATGTGCTCTGGTGACACTTTTCTTGAACGTCGACATGAAAAGTTAACAATATGAAGATTCATTTTGACAGGTAGAGTTATTCTCAGCTTCGGATTAAATTCAGGTTGTTTTCTTTTTTTCTTTTGGGCACTTACGCAAAATAAAGATCAAAAGTGACTTTTTGACAAATTTCTTAAACTGGAGCACAAAAAGATTACTTTGGTGCAAATAAAGTGACCTTGCGACCTTGGAAACATTGTTATTAATATGACATGTATTTCTGTCGTGAAGGAAGCCAAACGTGCATGAAACAAAAAGTACCCAAACAGGTCTTTGGTGCGTTCAACTTTCGTTATTTTGTTAAAACAAAAAAATCGTTGAAGTGTCATGACTACAAATAGCTGACGATGGGTACCTATAGTTGCATATTCTTATTTACAGAACGCACTTCAAGTTTGTCTGTCAGTCAATAGTTGACATTTGTTGCATTTGCCGAACTGCGTTTTTAGCGCCACTAAATTGAATATTTGTTTACTCTTTACTTAAATCTAGAAAATTATTGTTTATGATGCACGCTGCTCCATCAAGGTTGGCAACGAGCTTACGGAATCTTTCGACGTCAAAAAAGGATTCAGACAAGGCGATGCACTGTCATGCGATTTCTTTAACACCGTTCTTGAGGAGATAGTGCAGAACTCCAACGTCAACACCAAAGGCACTATCTAGCAACGGCACAACGAGCAACTAAGGTAAAACTGTACAACACACTCATCATCCCAGTCCTGCTGTATGGTGCGGAAGCATGGACCCTGACAAAATCGGAAAGTGCCTTAGGCTGTTTTGAGAGGAAAGTTTTTCGGGTCATCTTTGGCCCCGTGTGCATTGAAGGGGAATGGTGAAGAAGATATAACAGCGAACTTTACGGGTTGTACAACGACATGGACCTAGCCAGAAGGGTCAAGGTCCAGAGACTCAGATGGCTCGGTCATTTAGATCGAATGGACACCAATGCTCCGGCCCGGAAAGCCTTCGACACTATTCCCGAGGGACGTAGGAGGAGAGGAAGACCGCGACTCAGGTGGCGCACTCAAGTGGAAGAGGACCTCAATCAACTTGGAGTGCAAAACTGGAGACGACTAGCAAAGGACCGAGCTAGCTGGCGAAGACTGTTGATTGAGGCCCACTGCCCACAACGGATTGTAGCGCCACCTTAAGTAAGTAAGTAAGATGCAATTATTAACGACCATACCTTAAATTTGTGATTTTCGATATGAATTCCATAATTTGATTTGTCGATACCAAATTTGTTGCGTCCACATCGATGAGCCGGTAAAATTTATCGATTATCTACAAACACATTCAAATATTTTTATGATTTCCTTAATTGGTTTAAGGTTAACCTACCCCTTTCGCTTCCCAAATTTCAACAAAATTGTTAAACGTAATCTTACTTTCCCCACATATCACATAAGCTACTGATTCCAGTTGTTCAGCGAAATCTTTTTGTCGGTCTTCACTGAAAGAAAAAATAACAAACAAAAAATTAGTTCAATGCGAAATACCAAAGAGGGCGTTGACTCATTAACAATCATTTGCGACCATCGCATTTTGCCAAAACAATGTTTCACACTAACTCCAAACACATCCAAACAGACGTTCTTTTGTACACCAGGCTGCGATTCTGCGTTGTGTCTTTGCTTATGTCGATCGCGATCGCAATCCTCCTAATTCAGACATCCTCACTGCAGCACAATATCAAAGGTAGGTGGACATACACAGTGCTCTTAACAAATGTAATTTACCATATCAGAGACATGGCACATGGTCTCATGGGTCCCAAAGTCTTCTTAAGAGCACTGGGTTGGGAGTAGCGAGTGATGTCCCTTGTCTACTTTAAAACTCCAAGGCGATTGTATTACCTGCATTGTGTAGATATTCTTGTATAGTGGCGCTTGGTTGTGATAACAAGCGCTTAACGACATCTACAGTAGTTCATTGGACGGACGAAGATATTTCCAAAAGAAACGACAACGCGACGAAGACTAGGACGTTCTTTGAAGATCGCTTGTAGTGATTTGCATGTTTTCAGAATTTTTTTGCTTGGATTCGTAAGATAGATTAGACCACGTAGGTTGCAGTTTAGTGAAATTAGACCAATTTATCCAGCTATTGAGATGACAGAAATTCTTGCCCCATCTGGTGGAATTGTTTTCTCACAACTCGCTATTTGAGGCTTAATTAAAGGCCTGGTGTCACTTTAAAGAGATCATCACGTCATTCAGATAATCCATCCCAATATGGACATAATGACTGATCTCTTAGCGCTTATGGAATTCCTGCAATTCACCTTTTCCTCTTGGAAACAAACGACTGACTGAACGACTGACGCGACACCTGCCGCAGTTCACGTGATTTGATTGACTTTTGATCCAGCCGCAGCATGGTGGATTGATTGATTGCGCGCCTCTTTGCCATATTATAGCATTAAAGACTGCGTCTCGACTCAATGTTGTCGTCGACTCTTCGAGAAGGCAAGATTTTTTTTTCGCGCATGGCACGCAGACAACGCACACCGACATTATGGGGCATTAAATGACTTTGGCACGTGACGGTAGCATTTTGACTTTCGATAATTGTCTTTTCAACGAAACGCACAACGGACGAGTTTGAATGCATCTCGTTGTGTCCGATTTGGATCGTGTATGTTTCGGTGCGATTGGTGACAATGTGCAAGAAGTGGCAACTTGGAAAGACATTGATACTCGTTTGTTTTTTTTGCGGTGACAGTGTTGAATTGCTCGAATTTGTTGTCAGTTTGACATAAATGCGATGTGACAGCTGATGCACAAAGGAGTACCCACACTTACGTTAATCGACCCTTGAGATGTTCAATCCAACGATCCTGCACTAGAAATCCCTGGCCATCGATGTCGAAGAGGTGTAAGAGTTTCTGTTGGAATTCCTATAAGAAAGTAATATAGAATTTTATTAGAATTCAAGTCTAGATCGCTTAGTTAATTTTAATTAAGGCAACTTTTCTTGATGTCAAAAGCTTGTGAGGGCCAACTTGACAGTAATACCTATACGCTACACCTAATTTATTTGCTCGCATTTTCTTTCTTTGTACTTTTATTTTTGGTAATAATGTTTGACCTTGTAAATTCATCGTTTCATTCAAAGTGCTTGGACGGCAAAATCCAGATGTCAATAAGGTTATCAAAATGTCATTAATTTATGTCGTTTTCCATTGGCAGTCAAGAAGCATTTGGAAGAAGCCTTCTGAAACCATTCCATTGGACTGACTTTGACAGACGGAATACTTCTGAGAAGAGCAGAACTCTTCCGTTTTGAAAACAGAAATGTCCGAAGAATGACACTTTCATCATAACCCGTTCCATTGGAGGTAGAAAAAGAAACGTCAAAAAAAGACCAATAGAAAACGACATTAGTGCACAAATTATATAAACGAATCAAATACACCAAGAAAACTTAATGATTTATGTTTGTATACCAACATGCTTATTTTGTATAGCAAGTTTTTGCCATAAAAACTAGTTCACCATAAACGAAACAATTCGACAATCGAGTGTTTATTTAATTTTGGTTTGGGGAAACATTTTTAAGACTTAGGAGTTCTCTCTAAAAATGTTCACCTACTAATTAGTAAGTAATGGATTTTTGTAATTTTTCAATTAATTGCCAATTAGTGGCTGGGATGTTTTATTTGCTTGTTTCAGTTTGGCCGATTACCAAATTTAAGCGAGTTTTTAAAAACGAGTGATGATGCCCATTTTGAAAGTTTAGATGAAATGTCGCAGATGGACGGCAATAGAAAATCAGCATGATATCAATTTAAGTGAGTGATATGGTGAGGATCATGTAGATTGTTATGCCATCTGGTTGGGAGATATGTCAATCAGAATTGAGTTACAGATGTTTGAAAAAGGGATTTCTGTCTATAAAAGGCGGAGTTTCTTATGAGATTAATGTTCATTTTTGCAGTTATGGTCTTGATCAATTAAATTGTTGTGTGTGGTATTGGAGATCGAGTTGTGTTTATGGGAAATGGAGAGATTGTTCATAAATCAAAAATGATGCATCGATGTCGAAACTAGAAAAACATAACTATACCTAGAGGATAGATAAAAATTAAACTTGATAATTGGTATTTTTCTTTCTTGTCTCGGAGCAAATCACGAAACTGTCAGAAAAAAAATATGTATTTTTCTGAGCTCAGATATATGATGTACTATGTATAAGAACACACAATTTCTAAAATTTCTAAACAAAGCGGACTACTAACAAGACTTAAAAACCTGGAGATTAGGATATTGAAGTCGTCGATTAAGAACGTCAACACCCTGATCAAGGAAAACTAAAGGTTATCTATGAATTTGCACTGAGACAAGAAAATTCGGGCCGTTAATTCTAGCGACTCGAGTATGTTCCCTCAAATTAATAGGTCCAAGAATCAGAACGACTATCCGTGTCTTAAGATCCAGAGGACAGTAGAGAATAGAGACGTCTTGGATGATGACTTCTTTAAAATCAAAGACCCGCAGCAAGAAGGAGAGACAGTGGGAGCAAGTGTATAAGGTGAATGCTAGCATTTACCCTAATCACGACCTGGAAAACAGAGCCTTACTTCATCACTTCTACTTTCGGAACGATATTGTGCAGTGGCGATCTGAGAACCGCGGTTTCATGCGGTTCAATGACGACTTTTTGGCAAACGCCATAATCGCCGAGCAAACGGAAGCAAGTCCTCTATTAGTGACGAAGGTAGAGCTCCAGCTCATCTTTGATTCAATAAAAAATAAGAAGTCAGCAGGTGTCGATGGTATATCCAACATTGTACTAAGACACTTACCGATTGAGGCAATAGACGTCTACAACACTCTATTCAACAACGCGCTGAATAATGCATGTTATCCAGAGCGTTGTAAGACAGCTGTGGTTCATTCTCTCGCGAAAAAGGGAAAGGACAACGCCAATCCGTCAAATCTTCGGTCGATAAGTCTTCTACCGAGCTTCTGCAAGGTAGCAAGGTATTCGAAAAGGTATCAGTAAACCATTATTGTATTGTATTGTATTGTCAAAAGTGGCAATGTAACTTCTACCAAAATATTAGATTATTAAAAATGGTCTACAACAGGGAGCGGCTAGTTCGCCGATTCTCTTCAGTTTTTACACCAGCGATCTGATAACTAGCCTTATCCAAGCAATTGCGTATGCCGACGATCTAATTGCGTACAGAACTGCTCTAAAGGTCGAGGTCATTAAAATTGTCTTGCAACATGACTTCGAGAATATTCAGCGATATTGCGATGACTGGAAACTGAAAATAAATGTCTAGAAATGCGAAAAAATTCTGTTCCTGACCTCGTTGGCTGGGAGCACGAGGGATACGCGCAAGAATTGTCACAAGATTGTCATCGTTGGTCTTCACGGAAAGCGATAAACGAGCAAAAGTGAAGTGAAGTACCTCGGCATTTATCTGGACCGTATATGTATTTCGACAGACATATAGATGCTGCTCTGACTAGAGCTAGAGGAGTCTTTGCTCTGTCGAAACGGCTGTTTTACAGCAGTCGGCTTGACCCCAAAGTGAAGGTATTTTGTTACATGGCCCTCATACGGCCGATGATCGTTTATGGCTGTCCAGTGTGGAAAAAACACTATTTTACAGCTCGGAAAAATTACAGCTCAGGAGAAAATTTGAGAGTACAGGAGAAAAATTGAACATTTACTGAAATTTTTACTGCTTCATTCACTCACGTACAGTACACGTACAGTACACGTACAGTACATGTAGCTAACACCACTTCCTATTCAATGATCGAAGCCAACTTCATATATTTTCTGGAGTAATTTTACAGAAATTACAAATTTTGCGCTCAACTGATTCGTTAGATATATTTAAAGAAGAGCAGTGGTGCGTTCTGCTTTTAATAACAGTCGTTGACTATAACTGGTTTGTCAAAAAATGTGGTTAAAGTTGGAATTCGTTGAAAATAGTTGAAATCATTTCAGGACGCATTGATGACTTTTTTGTTTTTATTTTATTTTTCACTCTCTATACATAAATTGGAATTTTCTTTGAAATTATAATCTCCATTTTCATTTAACACGGAAATATATTCCATTTTGATTTTGCTGCCACAAAAGCTTTGAACTAAATACAAATTGCCGTTTCCAAAATGTACCTAAACAAAAAATTCACTTCGCCACATCAACACGTTCAACTCACCTCCTAGAGATGAGTGGCAAATAGTTTCGGATGGACAGTATTTGACACATTATCAATACTTTTCAGAACGAATTGATGACATTACCAATCGTAACTTTATGTGTTTCAGAACGACAAATAGTTGATTATAGTTGCATATTTTTATTAACAGAACGACACCAATCAGGTTGTTTAGTTTATCTTCTACGGTTCAAACCATAGTTCTAAGGCAGTGTGCGCATTGCGTTAATAATTGACGTTTGGTTTAATTTTGACACTTCGTGTTAAATAAAGTGTGTTAAAAGAAGACTAGCTGCTGTGCAAACTAAAATATGACAGTACCTACTGGTTAAATTTAACCAATATTCTTTATCCAATTCGCATACGATCTTAGAATATAGCTTCGATGTAAAAAAATATGACGTTGGAATTCTAAAATGAATGAAGATGCCATTTATAACCACTGAACGTGTTCTTCCAAGAAATTATTAATTTATTCAGTGCAAAATATGTAGGGCCGGCACCACACTGTACCATTTTATTATTTTTATTTTTTGACAAGCATTTTGTTTTGGCTAACCGAAACACAAACATTTACAAAACGAGTTTTTTTGTTCAACACAAAGAGAAGCGAAATTTCACGCTATTCCCGTTGAACAAGGTTTTTTTTTTATATTTTATTTAACAAAACAAACATTATAAGAAAAATAAGAACTGTCTCGCATTTACATATTATAATCAATATAATCCGGCCATTGTTTTGCAATTGGGAATAACTTGATGAAAAATAAAACATTTGTAATGAATTTAAAATGAATGTTTATTAATCTTTAATACAAGCAATTTATAAATCGACTTAGAAACAAATCAACACGGATTTAACAAGGTTCGTTGACTAGGAAAAACAGTTGTTGACAGAAGTGAGAATTCGGCAGTGGTCTAATAGCGTTTTTTTGGTAGTCCGGAATTGGTACACAGAACTGCCCGATTCCGGATACCAAACGAACATGCAAACACATTTTTTTTTTGCTTCCAATGGTTAAATGTCTATGTATTTGTGAAACCTCATATGAAGAATTGCAGATGACATGACATTGTTTTTATTTTCTTTATTTGTAAACATAGAGACGAGTACGTATATGTGCAGATGTGTGCATGTATGCGTGATTCTGTTTTTGATTCCGACTTCAAATTCGGAATCGTTTTTCTGTTCTATTTAGAACAAGAACTGTGCAAAGTGAACAAAGTCAGAATCGTTCGGAACAGTTCCGGATGACACAAAAAAAAAACGCTATAACACTCTTCACATAGATAACAGAACGCAATCGTCGAAAGTATCTTGACAGAACTTTTTATTTTCAAAGAATGACTGTTGACTTTTTTCACAAATGAAATGAAATGAAGACTGATTTTTGATTTAATCCTTTTTTGGCAATTCTATAGATACACAGAAGAGTGGGGTTAAGTCATTTATCTAGAGGCACGGTAGTGCCCACCCAAGTTCTCTAGCAAATTTGGCACTACACCCTTATTTACAGGAAACAACTCAGGGCATTTTCCACACCCCTCTAACTTCTATACCAAAGAAGCCAAAAGTTTCAAACTCACATTATTTGTTAAACTAGTCAAGAGAATATTTAGCATAAGTAGTTTCTAAGATACAATGTTCCAAAAATCACGAAAACCGTAACTGACTGACTGACTGATTCACTGATTCACTCACTGACAAATCATCAAAATTGTGAAGCACTTTCCGTTGCCCTAGAAACTTGAAACAAAGGAAAAAATCGAATATTTGAAGTTTTTCAGTCAGGGGGCGTGGGAGCCGCCTACTTTTACATTATAAGTGTGAATTATATGGAGCACTTTGGAGTACAGTAGAATCATGAAATTTGGCATACAAGTACAACGTGCAATAGATCAAATAAAATATGAAATTTATGATTTTCAACTGAGGGGGCGTGGTACCCACCCGTGAAGCACAATAATAATGGCAGGTTTTCTCTTATTAACCTACTATTAACAAAGTTTGGAAAACTTGCTATGTAAAGAAATATTAACTAATTTACATTAGTTTACAAGTTTCTTTCAAAACTAAAAGTTGATTCAATGTAGGTCCACCTACGAGTTCTTGCTTAATTTTTGAACTTGAGGTTCTTTTAGATCTCATTACTTTTCGTGGCTGATTTGTTAGGCAGAATTTTTGTACGGGAGAACTTGACTCTTTTTTTTCATTTATGTTTGTGGTGTGATTGTATTTACAAGCATATCATTGTTTAAATTGGTTCTAATTTAATTTTGGACTATTTCTATTTAAAATTGGAAAAAACAAATAAATTATTTCTAAATTGCAAACTCCAAAGAAAAATGAACGCCACTTATATTCTAAATAAGCCACAGTAGCTCAATGTTATTGGTTTAATCGTTTTCTCGATCGTTACAAAAGTCGTGTACTGGTGTGGTTTTCGAATGACCCAGATCTATCAGCATGTAAACACTGAAATCCCCACATTATACGCACAAGTGCTGTGAAAATAAAAACACAAAAACCTGCACGCATTTATCAAAACCACAATCTAACAACATTCGGTAATGACTGTGGCAACGTGCCTCCAGCAGCACAATCCAAGTCCACGCCTCCTTCTGTGTTAACCGAAATCGCCAAAAGCATCATGTGGGGACATAATATAGAAGACACATATAGACAGAGGTCTTAGTTGAAAAGAGCATCATCAGCTGCTGATGCCACCACTAAACACTGATGTCGTCTTTCGCAATTGAGCCCGCTGTAACATTCACAAAATTCACTATTTAAACCTTTAACCAGACCCAATCTTTGAGTTTGTATCGCCAAACGACAAAATCCCAGCTCAGAATCTCTAAGTAGGAGGTGGTGACTTCCATCCACACTACAGTGCATTCCATTTCCAAGCTCTCCACAAAACGCGACGACTCGTGAAGTGAATGGGATTTAGTGTGCTTAAGAAGAAAAAAAAAAAAACTCACCAATTATTCGCACTGCAAAGTTTAAACAAAAATGGAGTTGCAACGTCTAGCGATAGGCACACATATTTTGTGTTCTTTTATTTTTGCTTAAAGTGGCATTTAATGAGAGGGAGCCCGAACTAATTGGTTATTGCAGATCGGCTTAACGCGACAACTAATCGCGATTTAAATTTGTTGCATGCACGAATGCTTGGAAGTGTTATCAGATTTTTCGAAGTCTTTTTTATTTGGTTTAAAACATTTTCATCTTTTATGTTTGTGATGGCTCGGAGGTGGAGTTGGAGGACGCAATTGTGTCTTAAACGATAGTTGAAAGGTGTTTTTTGTTTTTGGAATCAAGGACATATTAAATTAAATTGTTTTTTTTTTTTTATTTTTTTTGCAAGAGTCTGATTTATTGTGGTTTTGTTTTGTTTGATTGATGCCTCGCCAAGGACGTTAGGCAAATACATAAATGCTATTCGAGTAGCTGTCAAATTTTTTTGAAATCTATCAAACGATGACAGTTGAGGTTTTCATTGAATCAATATTTTTTTAATGAACTTTTGTTGGGATCTCGACACAGACGAAAACTCATTGGTTTGAATAAAATGATCAGTTTAGCGTTATTTTATAGAAAAACTTGAAAAAAAAGCACTCAGTAACAAATGTCATGTATTGCAAATGCTTCTGACAGATGTACATACATGTGTTATACACACAAACACGAAATATGAATGGATGGTTCAAAAAAAGCCTGTTTGTTAATCATTCTAGCGCTACAAAACAAAAAAATCAAAGAAAAAAGTATGTGAAGAATGGATTTTAAAGCGACAAATTTTAACGCGGATTCGAGAAATTAGCTCTCGGAAGAAGAAGCCTACAAAATCTATTTTCAAATGAGCGATAAAAATAAGGCTTATTCGCTGAAATCATAGTAATTCCGTTAATTTCAGGCAGTACCTCCAATAGCTGCTTGAACGCCAATAACGAAAGAGAAACGAGACCAGTCAACGAAGACGCATTCCCAGCCCCGAGCACAGAAGAGGTAGAAAGAGCCACCCAAAATCTAAAAAATAACAAGTCCGCCGGGTCGGATGGCATACCTAAGGAACTCCTTAAATATGGAAGAGGTGTTTGATGGCCCGCTTGCACCAGATAATCAACAAAGTGTGGGAGGAAAAATGCATGCTCACCGACTGGTCTTTTAGCTTCATATGCCCCATCTACAAAAGAGAAGATCCTATGTCATGCGGAAACTACTGACGTTTATCTTTTCTTAATGTTGCGTACAAAATCCTATCCAACGTACTGTGTGAGCGTTTTAAACCGTTCTGCAACACAATAATCGGCACGTACCAATATGGTTTTAGGCCAGGCAGAACAACGAAAGACCAAATATTGGAAAAGACCAACGAATTTCAGGTCGAAATCCAACATCTTTTCATAGACTTCAAAGTTGCTTATGATAGCATCCACCGCCAATACCTTATGATGGCGATGTCTGAATTCGGGATCCCATAAAAACTGATTCAGCTGTGCCGCATGACGCTAAACAATACGCAGTGCAGTGTGCAAATGGGTAACAGCTCATCCAAGTTATTCAAAACATGCGCAGGGCTTAGACAAGAAGATGCGTTGTCATGTGACTTCTTCAACATATTCCTGGAGCAGATAGTGCGCAAGGCAGATGTGAGCACGGAAAACACTATCTTCAACAAATCCAACCAGCTCCTAGACTATGTGGACGACATTGACATCATCGGTCGATCCGAGAGAGTTGTGCTTGAGGCCTTCACAGCGATTGAAGAACAGGCGAAACTCGTAAGTCTTGAAGAGAATGAGGACAAAACCAAATTACATGCTATCAACAAACAAAGCAACATCTGTTCACCGCCTAGGACAAAACGTCACTGTTGGTAGCAGCAATTTTGAGGTAGTAAGGGAGTTCACCTTCCTAAGAACAAACATCAATCCCACAAACGACAATTTAGTGGAAATCCGAGGAAGAATAACCTTAGCGAACCGCTGCTATTTCGGTTTGGCAAAACCCCACTCGAAAGACAAAGAGTGTGCTATAAAAAAAATTTGATTTTACCAGTCCTACTCAACGGCAGCGCCGAGTGTTGGACGATAAGTAAAAAAGGAGAATTGAAACTGGGCACTTTCGAAAGATAAATTCTTCGAAGGAACAGAATAGGCGACTTCATTGGCTTGTATGCATCGAGTGAATGGACGACAACGCTCTAGCCATCGAAGCCTCTAAGGGACCATTCCCTATGGAAGGCTACAGTGAGATCCTTCATGGATTGAGGTCCGGTTAAGTCAGTAAGTAAGTGAGTAGGTTTGATTTTTTTTTCTTTAATAATTTGCACCCACTCAAGGGATTTGTATACCCTTTTTATGCCAGAGACACAGTGACACAGTGAGTGCATTATAGGAAGAAGGGAAGGGGTTGGAAAGGAGATGTGGTTGTAATGACTGGGAAAGACAGAGTGTGGAAGAGATTTCGACATTCGCGTAGTACGGCTAAAAAATCATTCCCTATTGAGAGTACGTCCGAAGTTTGGCTCGAGTATAAACTGATGGGCATTCCTAGAAGCGCGAGTATTACAGGCGAATTGTTTGAGGGGAGGAATGCAACTGGCTATTTCACTAGAGTAATTACCGTAAAAGTAGCGATAGAACAAGGAAAGACACGCTACGTAACGTCGGTGGTCTAAAGGGATGAAAGAATCAATGATCTCTCTATCACCAATCATTCTTACAGTTCTTTTTTGTTTTCCATCCAAGAGGCTTAAGTAATTAGCCGGAGCACCTGTCCAGAGATGTGAATTGTACTCAAGCTTTGGACGGATATAGGTTTTAAAGATAATAGCCAGATCAGACAGGGAGAAAAATTTCTTGCAGCGTCTTAAGAAACCCAAACATCTTGCGGCATTTTTGACAACATCTCATATGTGCTCGTTCCACAAAAGGTGGTCAGAGATGCACATCGAGAATCTCGAGATGTTCGGTCTCGTTGACGCAAGGCCACTCATGGATAGTGGCAAGACAGCATTGTGTGTTCAGAGTATTAAACTCTACGCGGATTTTTATTCCCCATTTTACATTCTGCTTAAGTCAGAATTTAATGATCTTATGATATTTTGGCGTTCCAGTTCCACATCCGAAGAGGAAGGATGTGAGTCTGGAAACGAATAAGAAAAGCTAAGGGTGCTATCGTCAGCGAAACAATTTTCCAGTGTTTTGACTCTTCTGAATGATTTTACTAATTTTTTTCACAGGAACCATCCTTGAATGCAACAACTGTATTAACCATTAAAATTAGGTAAAAACAAACAAACATAACAGACATCCATTTTTATGTATAGAGATTTCGTATTTTACTACGTATGCAGTGAAAATGTTCACTCGGGCGTATACGTGTTTTTTTAATAGATCTTTTTTATTTATTTCCCCCTTTTCACTTTTTGCTTGTGAACTTTACGTTTTTGTCTCAATTGTTATCTTCTTATTTTTAAGAACCTTTACATTAGAATTTTTGTTTGTGTCCAATAATCAGCCCAATTCTAAATATTCTCCGGGTAAATTATTATCCCGGGAGATGTGTTCTCCCAGGGAGTGATTTCCCAAATTCTGAATTCTCCGGGAGATTATTTTTCCCTTCGAAAGTGAAAACAAACATTTCGAATGTTCGAAACAGCTGTTTGGTATTATTTGTCAAATAAAACGAGAGGAAAAAGCTGCCAGAAGCTCTTAAAGGAGTGTATTGAATCTTTTAGAGTTTCCAGAATGGCTGTATACATTTGTTGTTTTTTAAAACATTTTATTAATTTTTTTTGTCTTAAAATTTCAAAAATGTTAAGGAGTGAATGAAAAAGTGCTTGTTGGGTGTGTCATTACTCATTGAGTATTTATTGTCAATAAACCAGTAAAAATTTTCCCTATTTTTGACATTTAGAAAGCCTCCTTTTTCCCCGGATAATTTTGTTCCCTTTTTCGAAGATAGGGAAATATAAGAAGGAAATAAATTCCCGGAGACTTTTTGTTTGTAATATGAGAGAAGGGAAAAGGGAGCAAACTCCCGGTGAATTGATTTTTTAGAATCGTGTAGAATATGAAAATATTTGTCAGCGAACATTGTCAATATTTGGGCATAAAGTCTCCACAAAAGTGTCTGGTTAATTTCTTGGTTCACAACTCGACCCGATTTTCGTGCAAAAATATTTGCGAAGAGTATAAGCCGAGTCAATGACTCCAAGAACTGTCCGACTGACTCCTTGGTGGTCGTTTTGGTGGACGGAATCACCGAACCCATTTTATCTATTTCCCTATCGCGTAATGTGGTGCTTGACCAATATCTCGAGCTTAAAATTTGTTACTAGTAAAAAAATGTATTTCTTAGGACACAAACACAATCTACACTCACATATAAAAAAAAAAAGAAATGCCAAGACTCAGTGGATGTACATACGTAAGTGCAAAACAAACGAACACAACTGTTTTTTACGCTCTCAATTTTCTCCTTTGAGAAACAATAAATTGTTATTACTAAATTATTCCACAAAATTCAATTTAATTTGAATATTTGATGTGCTTTCTTTTGAATACCCCGTAACCCATAAAGTCCACAGTGCCGGTTTTTTAACATTCTTGTAAAACAAGTTAATTAACATAGTATCTATTTATAATCAATCTTGGTTCACTTTGACTTTGTTCAACTTGACTAACAAATATTTGGAATTCAGGCTCACCTCATCGAGGAATAATTTCCTAAACCCTTCTCTGGTATGTTTCCCATCGCCGAGCAGCAAACTGCACTCCGAGATCAACAGCCATCTGATCTTCTCCCTCCGTACTTCCAGCTCCATATAACTATAATTATGGTCCATATCGAGATGATATCGATCCAAATAGTTGACGATTTGATTTTCATCTTCTCGTTCTGTTTGAATCTGTGACGAATTCCCATTGAAATTCGGGAGCGACGAACGTCGAAGTTCATACAGTGAACTCGCCGGGCTGTTCTCCACTGTGACTGGTATTGTTGGTGGCGTTGAGGCTTCATCCACTCTATCAAAACTTCCCGATGCCGATGGAGGGTTTTCTATCACAATTGGTTCAATGGCAGCAACAGTTTGGTTAACTTGGAGTTTTTCATCTGTTTCAGGGGTTCGGTAATGATTTTCATGAAACTGTTCCAGATAAGACGCAGCCTTCTGCAGAAAATGGGTCATAGGGTTGAATTCTGCATCGTCGGAAGTCATAGCTGTCGCCGCTGGCGACGAAGACGACAATAATAACGGTGGGGGAGGCGAGGGAGTGTTATCGGAAAAGGAAACTCGCTTAGGAGTTCGCGAAGGGGGAATTGGGGGCACGTCCAAAGAATTAGTTGACGAGATCGATTCTCGATGCTCCAGAGGCAAATGATGATTAATATCCATTTTGAGTTAATTTTTCGGTTTTACCATTCACAGTTGTTTATTTGCTTTTTTTTTGAAATTTTTAAATAAAAGATCGTTTTACGATCTTAATTCTCACTAATTTAGTTGCATTATCCACTTGTTAAGTTGCATTCCACTTGATTCCACTCAATTCGTTGAATGCAATTGAACCAACATAAACCACTCAAATAGTGTTTGAGTGAATTTCTATTGAACTATCTCGTAAATAGCCAGTATGCTCGATCGCGACGGTAAATTTACGATCCACAAAACAAAATACTCGTCGTCTTTCAATCCGAGACTGCGAGGAGCCTTTGAACTCGAGCTTTAAGCATTTACGGCCGAAGAACAAGAGTCAAATCGCGCCGTACACCACGACGAAGTGAACTAAACTGAAAGTGATAAACTCCAACGATCATCGGTCTACCTGTTCTCGTGGTCGGTTCTGTGTCTGTTGTCTCTGAGGTGAGCAGCAGCTCAATCGATGAATATACGACGACGACGACGACATGAGATGTGACCTTGTGGCAGAAGGCAGACTAGCCGAGGGATTCTTGGTTTATTTCTTTTTTTTTCGTTTTGTGGGGGGTTCAATCTCTATAGGGCGTAAAATGGCTAGCACTGCACGATCGATAACATTACACTTTCAGTCGATAACAACACCACTTTGATTCGCACTTTCGTTGTTGGCCGTTGGTCGTGCGTCGGTCGTTAATCGTTTGTCGTCGGTTGTCTCTGTAGTTCGCTGGCTTGTCGCTGTCGCGCACACGTTACAAGATAAAGATAAAGATGTGTAGATCGCGTAATTCTATCCGGGTGTTTATTTAGTCGTCACTGCTGTTAGTTTGTTGTTTGCAATTGAGTTTTTGATGTTTACGTGATCGTGACAAGTTGGATGTTTTGTTAGAAAAATTCCAAAGGAGATTGTCTTATGTTTGAGTGTTCGATTGTCGAGTTTTTGGGCTATCGATAACTCCGGGAAGAACGTGAAAATATTTGTTTGTTTTGTTACGATAAGAGAAGCCGACTCCAACATTTGTTGTGAACTAAGTCCGACACTTGTCATATGATGATTAATATTTCCATATCTTTTGCTTTTATTTTTTGTGGTTTCAAATGGCTGACCTTGCTTGATTTCGTTGTGGTGCCGAAAGCATCTAATGTTACTCTTTTTTGGTTTTTGGATTGTTTATTAAAACTATTTGAAATGAGTGTAAGACGATATAGTGTTGTGTTGTGTATGAGATTGAACAGATTGTCAAAAATCGATTACTGCTGGAGTCATGTTTTAATGCTCCAAGATATCAAAGGGCAATGACTTTAGCAATATATTTTATTGTTTTCGATATTTGGCCCTGACAAGATATTTTTTTGCGGATTACGATGAATGGTTGTTTCAGCCTTGGGCTTTTAATCTGTTTGCTGGTCCAGAAGTATTTCCGAATGAAAAGGTAAGTACCTTGCATGCGTTCACGTTTGCGAAGTCTTGCGAAAACAAGAAAATAATAATAATAAATAAACAATGCTGAGTGGTGATTTAAGATTTTTGTTAAGACATTAATTTGTTGGTCAAAAATTGAAAAAGGTGTGAAACACAAGAAAGAAGTAAGGAAACAGGTTTCTCCGATGTTTTTCGAGGTGTGTCACTTTACTTTTATAAAATCTTTTATGATGTAATTTGAATTGCATTTTATTTTTTAATTTCGGAGAAATTCTTGAGGTATGTTGTTGTTGTATGTTTTGTTTTTTTTTTTTGCAATGTTATGTCAAACGTTATCAAGAGCCTTGTCTCTGCACTATGTATGGTCCATGAAACTGAACAAGTCGCCTGACGATGAAAATGACACATACATTTGTATGGATTTGCGTGACGAAGTTGAACTTCTTTCAACCTACCAAATACATATGCAAAGGGTCGACGGGCGAGGAATTTGTTGCATTTGCCATTTCTTCTGACATAAATAAATAGAGTGGCGCGACAGCTCTTGAAAAGGGGACCTACAACAATTTAACGCCTATTCCAAACGTCAAAGTTGAGAATCACTTTTTCATGACAGATGATACTCTTGGAAGTTTTGTCAGTTCTTCGCAAGAGGCAGTTTCCGTGAAAGATGAAATCTATAAGCACGAGTAGGACTCGAACCCACGACACGTTCTGCTTAGCAGCCAACGCACCTTACCACTAAGCTACGGACACTACTCGCTCGACTTAAAACTTTGAAATGAATTCCATAATATTAAACTGAACATATATTCTCGATTTAAAAATGTTTACAAACGATTCACTCTGACAGATCAAGACTTTCAAATCACAACCTTATTACGGTTTGTTATTGATATTTGACACATTAACAATGCGTTTCAGAACGACTGTTAAAAATCGTAACTATTTGAGTTCTAGAACGATAGTTATTAGACTATAATTAATTATAGTTGATTATTTTTACCAACAGAAAGAACAGCAGCGCTGGTTTCATAACCAGAACTGTCACTTCTGCCTAATTGAACGCTTACAGAATTGTCGAAAATAATTGAAAATGCTCCTATAGTTCTTCAAAATGACAGCTATAAGTGCAGGTCAGTGATGCTCCGCAAACGTCAAAAAAGACGTTACTGGAAGTACAGTTTATCTACCAAGAAGAGCAATGTGTTAATCGCGTTATAATGTATATTCAAACTTGACGTTTGGTAAAAATTTGACACTACCGTGGTGAATAAAATATTTTAAAATTTATCCTGCTGTAGAACAGGTTAAATAGGTTGAAATTTTTAATTTAAAATTGAAAAGATACACATTTTAGCTGTCATTTTCGTCATCGGGTGACTGGTGTTCTGTTAATAACAATCGTTGACTATCGTTGCCTTGTCAAATATTTGAAATATTTTCAGAACGAGATTTGGCGTTGATCTTTCAAACGATACAAAAAAAAGAAAACAAATCTTATGTTTAAGGAAACATTAAATTTTATTTTGAGTATTATTGAAATTGATAAGAAAGAAGCAATTTTTATTGCTCTTTGCCTTCAACATTTCCTGTGAAATTAGTCTGCCATATTCTCGTTTTTGAATGGAGTAGCAAATTATAATTGCTTATCTTTAAACGTTAAAATTAACTCCAAAAAAATTTAATAAATAGGAACAATTCACTTTGACAGTTAAAGACATTCAAATCACCAACTTCTAACTATTTGACACATAAACAATGCGTTTTAGAACGACTGTTATATAAATCGTCACTATTGGTGTTCCAAAATAACAAATTAGGTCCGTTCTTTTACTTTTTCGGCAGTTTTTGTAAAAATCGAGGAGTGGGGATGAAATTTTGTGATTCTCCCAAAAAGTAAAAGAACACTTGACAGCTTAGAAGCGTTTTTTTTTTTTGGTCGTCTGGAACTGTTCCGAACGGACAGTTCTGTGTACCAGTTCCGGATTACAAAAAAAAAAACGCTATAAATCTCCCAAATGGACAAAATTATGTCAAACGTCAACAAAATTCAATGTAATTCTTATGGTTTGACAGAACTTACAAAAACTGTCACAAGAAATTTGTGTGGCTAAAATCGGCAGATAGGGGAAATATTTTCCTCCTTCAAAAGTGAGAGAACTTCCAAATATCGGGAGTAAAAGAACAGAAAAGTGGGAGAATTTTTCGGTAGTTTTAGGGAGTAAAAGAACAGACCTATAGGTGACGAAAATGTTATTCACAGAACACACTTCAGTGATTGGCAAGTGCGATTTTCGCTTGCTTTTAGCGCTTCTGTCATAATCAGAACTGTCACTTCTGCCAAATTGAATGCTTTCAGGATGGTAAAATCATTGAATAAGAAGTACAAGAAGGGGTCTTATGAAAAAGAATTGAATTATTTTTCTAAGTAGTATTAGTTTCACAAACACAAACGCATTACAACAAGGCTGGTATGTAGTTGAATGGTTAATCTCAGGGGCACCAAGCGAAATTCGATTGTATCAAGATTTCATCGATTTTGCTTCAACTTTTTTTTCAATCTCAATTCTTTCTTTAGGAAGCATGGTGTTTTAACACTATAGGTGCACTGCACGGTTTTAAATGGTTAATTTTTTTTATTTTGCAGTACATTTTCTTGATTTTTCATCCATTCATCACGTTTATTACGCCTATTGTAATACATCGAAACACGATGGAAGAACTATTCAAAACAACCGTGCACACAACGGGATCTCAACGAATTGCAGCGCCTTACCATCACGAACAGAAATAATACACCCCTGAACTCGACTGAAAACACAGTCAAAGTTTGACAGCACATACCCCAAAAATTGACAGCACATACCCCAAAAATGGACATCATCAGACATTTTTGTTGCTTCACTCACGTACACTGTACAGTGTACATGTAGCTAACACCGCTTCCTGTACTTCTTATTCAATGGGTAAAATCCAATTGCAGATTGCCAATTGAAAATGCTTCTAGTTCAAAATGACAGCTACAAGTGGGGTGCAGTGATGCCACATCTTTTTTTTCACTGCATTCAGAAACGTCAGAGAAGACGTTGCCAGAAGTACCTTCAATTTGTCAACCAATTACTTTAAACCTACTTTATAACGGTTATTCGTATTTAGATTTAATGTTTATAGCTCCCGTTTGAGATTTTCAATTAATTTTTTAACCTAAGTCTAATATTTTAATACACCTCCACAAACGAGTCCACATCCTGCGCTATCCTTATTAATTGCCTATTACGACAAAAACCAGATAAAGTTGCACTTTTGTCGGCTTGCAAAATAATCCACAATTTAATTTCCCTACGGGATATAAGATGCTCAATTCTATTTGTGACTTATTTTCGCAATGAGCTCATGCTGTTGGAATTAATTAAGTTAAACGAGTTAAAATCGAGCTCCTTTGCGCACGAGCGGCAGCCGCACCAACGCTTAACAACAAGTTATGGGACCTAAACGCTAGGATATTCGCATATCGTTTATATGAAGTTATTTGTTTTGCAAAATATAAATGAGTTGCATTTGTATGTTCAAAAGGCAAAAGAGGAACCTGTTTGGTTTCGTTTTTATTAATTCCAGTTAATTCGAAAAACATACTGTAACTTGCGCCTGGTGTTGTTCCCGCTGTTGTTAAGCGATTCTTGGAATCCACATGCACCAAAATAATTAATCCGCTTAAGAGATTTATGTCTGTTGCGTGCGTCTGCGTGCATCAGTCAGCAAGGTTGTGTTGCACTGCAGACGCACACGACATCATTCCCACGTCTTTTTGTTCAAGTACGCCGAGCATGTAATAACAATTAATTTTGCTCGATGCCATACCGCTCGTCTGGCTGGTCGTCCATTTGCCCCCACCTACAGTTTACTTAAATCTAACCTGCCAGCATGTTTATTCCTTAAAGTTGACATTCTTACGTCGAAGAGATATGACTGCTTTGCACACACACGTCCAATATCCTCCAAAACAACTCTATTACCTACCAACGTGGTGGTCAAAACCGCCTTGTTTTGTACCCTGCAGGCATAACTCCACTCCGAAGTCGCTCAATGTGGGAGATTTAGAGGGTCTTGTTACAAAAATCCAAAAGTAAATTGCCTCCATGGGGACACTCTATATGGCTGCGTCTCCATGGGGAACAATATTATCAACTCTCCAGATTCAGTCTTTTGGCCATATAAATACGACTTTGGTGTTCAACAATTCCAAACAGGGAGTTGCATCAATTTTTCATATTGAGACTTCATAAATAGTATATTTGCTGACGAGCTGTCATTTTGCGAATGAAATGTCATTTCGGTATACAATCTTGCTTATTGAATGCAGATGGAAAGACAAACATTCGATTTCGAAAACCTGACAGCTCAGCAGTCCACAATTTACGCATAAATCATCCATCGTCAAAAATGTGTGGCGTTGTTTACTTTGCTATTTTTGGGAGAGTATATCACATTGCGCGCTAATAATCTCCATTCAGAGGCTGAATAAGTGACCAAATTGGTGACACCTCTTGTCGTCTAAATTACCAATTTTGTGCGCAACTACGGAAAAACGATTTACATGCGTTTAAGGACATGCGATGTTGACACTTGACAGTGTATTGATTGCTGTTGCTGTAGCTGTCAGCCTTTGGGAATTTGTTGTGCGCACAATTGGTTGCGTTTTGACATTTTTGTTCCCTCTCTCTTTCTCTCTTTTGACAGACTAAATTCTGTAAGGTTTTCCACTTCGTTAGGCCTAATTGAGATTGATACAAATTCAGCGGTGATTTTAGTTTTTTTTTGTGAAAGTCAAAAGGTTGGGTTGAGGTTGGTTATCGGTTCATTTGAAATGATGAATGAATTTATAGGCTTGGCTGGCTGTTGGCGATGGATTAATTACAACACTGCACACGTCCAGACACGCGTAGCGTTGAAATGTCTCAAATATGACGCACAACGGCGATGGCAAAAACTTGACCGATTTATGTTCGCAATCCTTGATCATTAAGAGTTCGGAAATTGATGAAGAAAAAACATCTTAACTTTTTGCTTAGTTGGAGGAGGAGGCTTGATTGGCATTTATAGTTCAATCTGATTGATTTGTCTGACGTGACTGGTGAATTTGACACGCTGCTGTCTTAATTGGACTCATGATCATTGATCTTAATCGACCATGAGAGGCTTGTTTAGTAAATAGACTTATAAGAGCCAACGGATTTCTTGCAAGAATTAGTACAACTCTCCAATAACTGATCAGTTTATACCATAAAGAATGTCTGGTTCAACTGTAAACCTTCTCTTAAGGATTTCCGAAAGTCTCAAGATGCCGTCAAATTGAGCTTTGTGTAAATAAAAGAAATGATAAAATTTCGCTTGTTCATAAAAGAGGTTTCTTATAATTTTTTGTCCGAATATGGCACTCGCCAATAATGTTCCAGTGAAGTCATACACAACTTCCAATATGATTTATACGATCCCACTTCTCTTGTAATACACAATGAATCGGTTGTTGGAGTACATTTTGCGTGCGATCAAGACATTAAAATCTTTCGATGCCTATCATCGAACAACTGCACAAACTCCTTCTATAGAGTTTAGAGGTCTAGACTAAGATCACAACACACGATATTATTCTATGGGTGAACGCATTCAGTGAGACTGCATCTACAAGTCATCTATTGACTAGATTGCTAGTCCAAGTCTGTGTAATTTATAATTCTCACCAGAGGCACACGCTAGACAAATTATTATCTTCAAGCTATTAAATCTTACATTGGCAATAATCTCCCCTCAAATGGAGCAGTGATCTCATAAATCCTCCATTCCAGAAATCGATGTTCGATAGGCTTTTGCACACGATTGCAATTGGATTAGTTTTAAGTTTGGTTGGATAGCATCTAAAAGATGTTGTGTCTGTGTGATGGGAGAATCAAGGTCTTATGCTCGAAGGAGAAGGTCTTTAATTTATGACCATATCGAGTGAGTTCTTGGAATTGAATTGATTTTTTGTTTGTTTTGGTTTTTGATGAAGTTCGATTGAAACTTCTTAGTCAGATATTTCAATCTCTATCAAAATATGTGTTTCTAGTTTTATTTTGCCAATGACATTTGAATTTAAGCTGACAGCACTGTTTTCATTGACAACCATTTTGAAAACTTCTCTGCTTTGCTGAAAATCAACCTTGCTGTGAGACAGCTATAGATTTTACAAGACGTCAAAGTTAATGTGATAATGACAACGTGAGGGCGAGGGTAAATTCTGAACCAGTGATCAATGGAGGAACAAATTTGACAAAAACCATCAAACAGCCATTTTCGGTATAATAGAAGTAAATACATTTTCGCTGTTAGGTAGAAATTGCTGTCCCGCTTCCGTGTAGGACACAATTAGCGCTGAGTGCGCCGATTTGCTGTTACTAAATTTCGTTTATCTGTGGTTCAGAGTTCACTCTGGATTGAAGGTTGTGACGCTCTATATGGAATGCCAAAACTTTCCTTCCAATAAATTGCAGCTGTCAGGGCTCATTAATACTTTTTCAATTTTTTTTAAAGATTTTCAAAAATTATTTTATTCGTATACAAGGCCAACAATAAATTAAATGGATTCCAAATTATTTAAAGAAATCCGGCTTTGAATCCATGATTCAGTTGTATGAATCAATGAATAAGACAGCTTAAGTCATAAAAACTGTCAAAGTCGTGTTTCGCATTCATCCTACAATTATTATTTGTGTTTGGTTTAACCAAGGCGGTAGGACGTGAAACATGAGTGTGTGTAATTTCACGCACCAAGTCAAATGCGATGATGGCCGACAGATAAAAACCGCTTCTCAAAACGATAATTACTATAATTTAAATAACAGATGCAGTGATGAAATTGCAAATTTGAGAGCCTTCACCACACACTTGAGTAATTCTTGCTTGTGGTCATAGTCATCACTTTATTCTCTTCGAATTTATGAAATTGATTTACAACTCCATAACAATTCAAATGCTCTTTTTCTGAAAGAAAATGTGCAGATGTAACTCATTTACCTCTGACTAATGTTGCAATTATATTGAAATAAAAAAAATAACGAAATATTAAAACAGAAAAATGTTTTTTTAAATCGATTTTTGATTGCCATTTTGTGGCGGCCAGTTATTGAAAGTTGTTTTTTTTATTTGTTACAACATGAATTATGCGGCCAGTTGTTGACTGCGGACTCATGTTTGACCTAATTTATCATTGAAGTTTTTAGAGTTCAATTTTAGACTTATAGGCTCTGTGAAGTAGTCATCCTAAGTTGAAAGAATTTATGAACGAACATGAAGCTGTTAAATATAACTTTAAATCAATGCATGAAGGATTATAGTTGACAGATCTCATGACACATTCCAGAGTTTACACTAAGCTCACTTCAAAGTTGAGTATTTTTTCTTCTCAAACGATTTACACAGCAGGACGCACTAGTCCGATTCTTTGTAGTGTTAACGTTATAAGCAGTCATAAGAAATGGAATTACATTACTTTACATTACGTACATAACGTAATTCATTGTGACAGCATGCATTGAATTCCTTTGGCTGAACTCGTAAACGTCAGGGGAAGCAAAAGCTAAAGCATGTTTGTGTTTCAGCCTTTAGTGCTTCAGTTCAGTTTCCCAAGAAATTCCACGTAAAGACAAATTGTTTCCAAAAACGAGCAACATGCTTTGCATAGACTACCGAACTAAACCAAGCAACAAGAACATGGCAATACACAGGACTCCTTGAGTTCCACGTTCACCAATTTCAGGTGCTAACTACCACCTCCAGCAAAAGCCCACTTCAAGAAGGTAACACAATAATTTATCACGTATCCGATGTTGTGTGTTACATTGCATTGCATTCTGGAACTTCTCAAGTCTACTGACCTCTGTGTAATAGAAGCTAACACTTTTTGTAGCTGGACCTAGATGTCGTCCAAACAGAAAACTTCTCGGGCGCTCGGAGCAATCTCTTTTGACAAATTAGTGGCTCTTGAATGAAACAAGAGATTTTCGCCAAAGTCCTCTCTCTTTTATTTGTCTCCTGTGCGCTGGCATTCGTGTTTTCCTATTCCAGAGATTTTCATACATGCAACTCATATTTCTATCGGCCAAGGTTGCCTTACGATAGACTAAAGTTCAGTCCAGCGATCATGTCTATTTCATTCCACGATTCAATGATAAGGATCTACTTGAATGGATTGTTTAGTTTCTCAAACTGGAACAGCTGTCCTTAGTTTCTGCATTTATATGCAAAACATCACCAGATTCTCGGGCGATAAGCGATCTTTGCGGGCAACGTTAACCAAAATGATCTACGGATCTGAATCTGTGGACTTGTTGGAAAACTTATCTCCGCTTTGCTGTCGGAGATATTTGGAATAGATAAGTCTTGAGGCGGACGGACATTTTTCGTTATTTTGCATATCGTAAGGAACTTTTTTTTTCTTCTTCTTCTTCCTGATCACGTTACGAGATATGGATGGAACATGTTGCGGTGCCGACGATGCGGGGTGCGTGCGTCGTGGATAGAACGCCAACCTATTTCTGTCTATTTTGAAATGATCTCAACTTTAGAAGCCATTTCCATTCCGAGATTTGTATTAAGAAAACTGTTATGTTGAACATCGTGTTTCTATTGAAGGAATGATGGCTTCTGGTTTGGTAGCCAACAACACAAGAACTCATTTACTCAAACAGCTGAGAATTCTAAACGTATGCTAGCACTGTACAAGTGTTTTAACATAATGTTTTCCACAATTTGACAGCATTCAAATGTCAAAGACACATTACTTGCCCCCGCAGTACTCTTCCGATCAGATGGACTAAGGCGGTTACCGACACTTAGAATCCGTCAATCCGTCAACGTGAACGTATGCGTTGCTGTCAACTTATGAGCTGGATCGAACCGTCATATAAAAATTAAAACCTACAAACTGTGTCAAAATAATTTTGTGCATCCATTGTTTTCCTTGTTACAACGGGAACACCCGGAATTGACTGCTTGTCAAGTGTGAACCGATCAACGAACGCAAAAGGTAGAAAATTAAACAACTCCATTCGTCGCATGCATCGAGTGCGTTGGTTATGGGACACGTTCCGTAAGAACATGTGTATTCTATTGAGCTGTCAGTTGAAAACGTCAACGCTGACATATGAACCGTTTCCGTAATAGAACATTAATGTTTCTATTCTAATTTAATGAACATGAAACATGAAATATGGAATAAGTAACATCAAAATGGAACAAAGATCTTTCATTTCACTCAATCGCATTCGACTTAATTGAAAAAAGAAACATATTCTGTCATTTAAATTAAATTACGAACAACCATAGAAAATTGCCGCCGAGCTGTCAAACGCATCGCATGACAGTTAATTTATAGTAGCGTTCGAATTTCGCCACGCACCTGAACCAAATAAAACCGAACCAAATTGTGCGTTCCACTTCTTTTCTGTTAAAAATATTGTTGCCTTCAACTGCATGAGCATTGCACTAATTACAGTTTCTGATGTCTTGACGACGACTGGACTTCCGTTCCACCTGCCTGAATTACACAGCCAATTCGAAATTGCAATACCGCTCCCAATGCGTCTCCACCCGCAAATGTCTGCGATGTTGATCGTCTGTTCGAATCACGTATCTAAGTGGCTGTAGGATTTTAAGACCTTTTCCAAGTTAAGGAAATACAAAATTTAATTGAAATCGTCAAGTTCTGCAACAAGCAGCAAGCCAGCAATCCAGCATCCCAACATCACGCACGCCTATCTCAAATGCATACACACTCAATAGAAGTCAATCCGGAGCTCTGTTTGATTTTCGAGTTCCTTGTATGGAAGTCAGAATATGGATTTGGTTTCGTGGATGCACGCAACGTAATCCTGCAATGGGGAGAGTTGCAGCAACACTCGCTCTCATGACACTGGCTATTTGTACGTGTCACCGTGTAGTTATTAATTTCCCAAGTCAAAGGCATTTCAAGACTACCACAGCTTGTGCTGCTCCTGTTCCTGCACTCTCCAATTTCAAAGTCAACAAATTTCAAAGAAAAAAAAAGTTCACTTTATAAATCGATGACAATTTTAAGTTGGTGAACTTGTTTGCCGCATGTCTCATGTCTGGCCACAGCCCAGCCGCACCGAATTACACCCATCAGACAGACTGGAGGAGTTCTTGCAGGGCTTGATGATCAGTTCGTAGTCATTGCGTATAAGGTAAAAATAAGAATACACCAAAAATCTATTCTGTCAGCTCCTCGACCGGTAACATTAATTTTTAATTTATTTTAAGTGCTCCTCGCAGTCTCCAAAGAACTTCTTGGAAAAGTCCGCTTTTCATCTTCGGTCTAATTAAAAATACCGTGATGGTGGGATTTGCATTTCTCCCAGACGAAGAAGATGCGGTCCATTTGGGGTGGTCTGCCAGTTGAGCAGTCGTCGAATGGGAATGTGTGTTTTCTTTAATTGCATAACTGGATGAATCGCTGATGAAGTGAACTGGACACGAGACTCGGTTGTTTGTTGTTATCTCAGGACTTCTTTCTAATTAAACTTACACGTTGCGTTGCCGTCTCATCGGTCAGCTTGCAACCGAATATTTAATCATATTCTCTGAGCCATAATCTCTGTTAGCATTGGATTTTGGAAGCGAATCAAATTGATTCGCCTCCACATCAACGCGGCCTAATGAGCACCATCATTATGGCCAGGCTACAGCATTAATATACGGTTTGCCATAACGAGCTACCAAAGAAATATCTCAGACTTGGACTTCATGACATGAGACTTATCAATTTGGAATAAATACTGAACGCTGTACTGGTGCTGGCCGGTGCTCGTCTGTCCCATCCAAAAGACACTGCAGTTGGAGTGTTTAATGTTTTGTATAACAAATCCGAGATTAATAAGGGAACAAAGTGTCTCGGAATAATTTACGAGTGCACTGGCCATATCTATTTTTCTAGTTTTCAACGATGCGATCAATGATGCGATGGCGGCGAGGCAGTGGAGGTGTATTTGGAAATCCTTAGTTCATTTGCTTTAAGACTACCAGAGGACTGTGTACAAAATGGAATGGAATGATTGACAGCTTACGTTCGCATCTGGAGTTTTAGTTCTATGAACGTCGTCCTCTGGGAATTTCTTGGTTGATTAAGAGGAATAATTTATTGCGAAATGATAAGAATTCCTTGAGACATGTTGTTGCAATGGCTACATTTGGCCAATGGGCTAATCACATCGATGTTCTTTTTGGAATTCTCACATCCAGTGCAGTGCAATTGACGATGTGGATGTTGTTCTTGAAAATGAAAATGGATGTTGTTGTTCAAAGGGAAGAAGGATAAAATGTTCTTAATTGGAAGAATTGTGTATCATGGAGATAAGTTGAACGAAGGAATTTCCAGACTGTGGGAATTGTTGGAATAGGAATTTCGTAAGGGCAGGTGTGGTCTAGGTCTCATGTATTAAAGGACATTCTTATGGCAGTAAAGAAAAGACTTTATAGCGTCACTTTTTACTGACTGGTCATTCAAATGTCCTTGTAGGTCCATGCCACATCCTATAACCAACGTCAAGCTAACAAAGAATGAAATGACACCTGCTGCCGGTAATGCAGTTTGCTCATATCTTCTTTGTCTCTACTTGTTCCTCTGTGGGTTTTGTTTAATTAAATCAAAACAAACGAAAGATCCCCTCTGGATCGGCAATAAATCCGTAAATGACTAATATAATGTCAAAGATCGTCGTGCGACTCTTAACTTGATTGCGGTGCGATTCTAAGCACATCTCGGACTACGTTCAAGACATGCGATGCGATAGCAAGTTTGTTTTACCATCGCGCATTTTGTATCACACATCACCGCCGCCACAGAGTGCATCGTTGCAAATGATATGTCATGTGTGTCTCGTGTATTCGTATTAACAGGTTGATGACACCTAAATAGATGCACTGCATCGCGTCGTCACTTACCCGGTTGTCTTGTTCTTTGCTGACGCGACATTAGCGACTATTTCATCTTGATAATTAGTAAGAGAAAAACAAAATGTGCATATTTTTCCGAATGGAATGTTTTATGGTATTTTAAAAGGTAGAAAGTTGTCGCGAGTTCCTGGAAGATAAATATTTTATAATGTTATGCAACCAAATTGTTTGTTGGAAAGATATTTATGAAAATCGTTTATGGTAATAATTTCTTTTTATTGATGTGATTATATTCATCATATGCAGATGAGGTCGTGAGACTTGGCTTATGTTCATTGATCTTTTGAACAAACTAATAAATCTCAATAAGATTGCGGCTTATTGTCGACGGTGTAACACTTTTATTGTTTTAACCATATATTCACTTAGTTTATTTCAAAGCGTGAAAGTTAAATATTTTGGATATCAAGAAGCACCCTTTGCAAACCTAAAAAAAACACTCATACGCCACAGTGACTTCACTTAAAATCGGAATTATTGTTTGATTCGTAGGGAACAGTCGATACACCACAGGTTTGCCTAAGGCAAATTGGTTGACTAGGGATCCAAAAATTGACTTAAAATATAAAACATGTTAAGGTTTTGGAGAAATGTTAAAATTGAAATTTTGAATGCAGAGTTAAAGTCATAGAGAATATATAATACCTAGAGTCGCGACCTTTTCCTCCCTTGCCGAAAACACCCTCAAAATATTTCTGAGGTCAACTCTTAAATTCCTCTCTTTTTTTCGTGTCCGTGAATCTGTGTAAGAGGTGAACTCTCACAATCTTCACCTTTTTTTCGTCTCCGTGAACCTGTGTAAGAGGTGACAAAAGAGTGAGCACTCAGCCATGACAAAAATTTTTTCCTGATGCACAAACCCAAAGTGACAGACTTCCACCACAGGAAATACGAGACTAAACGCACGACTTTTTTCTTAGATTTATTAAGATTTTTGATACAAATATTTGTAAATTATAGTGCAATTATGTGTTAAAAGTGCAAAGAAACAATATAACGTATTTATTTTTCATATTACATGCATTTTTTGCATGTTTAAGTTTTTATTTGAAAATGCTGAGCTCAACGGAATCTTATTTTCGAAATCTGAGCCCATGAAACCCACCTCGACTCCAACCTGAGCATTGTATCTAACTCAGTGCGAATGTATGGGTGCAGTTTCTCATTTAAAAAGCATTGGAAAACTAACACATTCTCACTGGGTTAGTACAAAACGACCAAATTGCAGCTTGTAGGCATAAAGAGAGCGAACACCCGAAGTCGTTACTCTAGGTATTATATATTCTCTATGGTTAAAGTGCTGAGCTTTTTTTTTTATAATAAACACGCACTCAAGAGCTTTTTCATGTTAAAAGGATGTAAAAGAAGGTGTCGGTGAACATTGGTTTCTTGATTTCATGAATATTACAATGACTCGGGAAGGCAGAGTGTGGAAGAGGGTTCCACATTCACGTAGTACGTCTGAAGAACGATTCTCTGTACATGACAGTGCGTCCGAAGTTGGGCTCAAGGGTAAACTGATGGGTATTCCTGGAGGCACGGGTATTACTGTTAAACGTCTTAAGGGGAGGAATGCAACTGGCTATTTCATTAGAGCCGTTCAAGTAACGGTAAAACAGGGTGAGGCATAAGATATTACGCCGATGTTCTAGAGATGTAAATGGGTCAACGATAGTATTGTCACCAATCATTTTGAATGCTCCTTCTTGCTTCTTCTGTCCAGAAGACTTAAGTACTTCACTGGAGCACCAGCCTAGACGTGAGAGTTGTACTTAAGCTTAGGAGGTGTGTAAGTGATAGCCAGATCAGAAGGGGAAATATATTTCTTACATTTTTGGTGACATCGCGTATGTGCTCGGTTCACAAGACGTGGTCAGTGATGCACATACCGAGAATCTCGAGCGATTTTTATTCTCCATTGAACAATGCTGTTTAAGTCAGTGTTTAATGAGCTTATCATATTTTGCCGTTGCAGTTCCACATCTGAAGAGGAGGGGTGTGAGTCTGGGATCGAATAAGAAAAGCTAAGGGTTATGTCGTCAGTGAACCAGTTTATGGGATTAGAAGTAACAGACAAGAGTTCATTAATGAAATTCCTCATTTTCATATCGGAGATAAATCGAAGCCCTGGGGCACACCAGAATTTATATTGTATTCTGACTTGAACCCGTCCAACACAACTTGTTATGAACATTTCGAATGAAATTTTCTAATCCAATGAAGGAGCAATTCATCGATACTGCAAGCACGCATACTCGCTAAAAGAGCAAGATGCCAAACTTTATCAAATGCCTTTGAAGTATCAAGTGCAAGAATCGTACTTTCTCCAAAACGATGTACAGAATTCTTCCACTTTTCGGTGAGATAAACCAACAGTGGACCTGTTGCTGCGAAAGCCGTACTGCCGGTCATTAAGAAGTTTTTGGTCTTTGAGATATTTCTTGAACTGATAGTTTATCAGCGTTTGCATGACCTTAGGATGAAGGGACGTGCAATCGGCCGATAATTGGAGGGAGAAGAAGATTCGCCTTTTTTTGGGATTGGCTGGACAAATGCTATTTTCCAACTATTCTGAACGAGCCCAGAAGATGTAGATGTAAAAGCTTACCCAAGGGTTTTGCCAGTGTGTAAGAACAAATATTCAGAATAAAGGCGGTGATACCATCCGGACCAGCGGATTTACCTATGCCACAGCACGGGTGGGAAAGAAGATTTGTTCCATGGAATAATTGACGCGCTGAAGAACTGGAGAAGTCATTACACTCTATGGGAGCGAAGAGTTGGAGGCGAACTGCCTAGCTTTCATGATAGAGCTTTCAACTGTAGTTTCAGTGTCATTGTAAACGAACGTAGGGACCGAGGAAGAGGAAGAATTTTTCATATTTTTTAGCAAATGACCAAAAATTCTTACTAGAGTAGGCTCACTAACAACTAACAAGCTGAGTAAGGTGGTTAAACAATTGAAAATGTAAAATCACAATGCTGCCAAACAGCTAGTGTGTGCAGGGTGTGTTCCCGAAGAAATGTCAGAAATGTCATTAAAAATCAAGGTGGCTTCAAAGTGGTGTTCATACCACACAAATCTGCCAAAAATACAAAAGTTGATAAACATGTTGCTGAATGTGAACTCTTTAATTAAAAATTAAAAACACTGTTGAGAAATTCAAAATCTTAGTTAAGTCTGCGAACAGATTTTTGTTTGACATTAGTAGATACAAAAAGCTGCGAATATTTTATTGTTTTCTTACTTCAAACACAGCTAAAACGGTGCTTAATTGCAACTTTAACACCAAAAGTGATATCATAAATTGGTACATTTATGAATCCTGGGACAAGAATGAAAGGAAAATTAACACTGAAGTGGAAGTCTACTACTGATGATCAAATTCATCATCAAAGGCAGATTTAACCTTAATAATTTTATTTGACAACGACATCTGCATTTATTCAAAATTTTCCCCGTTTTAGCTACACTTTTCGCTGATGCTTTGCTCTTATTATTTCGTAACTCATTAGCGTAACGTTGTATAGCTTAAACCCTTCCTCGGTAAATGGACTATTCAATACAAAAAGAATTGTTCGATTTGATAAAGTAGTTGCTGAGATAAGCCCGTTCAACTTAACAACAGAAGCCTTCAAAAATGAATACTTTTTGCCTTTTTTTCCACATTTTTTGCTGACACTTCGCTCCTATTGGCTATTATATAGCTTCAAGTCTTCAATGATAAATGGACCATTCAACATTAAAATTTGCTCATTTTGATTAAGCAGTTCCTGAGATAAACGTAGAAAATTAAAATTTTTTGCAATTTTTCCTACATGTTCCACTGATTCTCCGCTCCTATTGGTCACAGCTTAATGTTAAGTAGCCTGAATCCTTCCTCGATTAATAGACTATCCAACACAAAAGAATTATACCATTCGAACCAGTTGTTCCAGAGATTACCGCGTTCAAACGAACGCACTCTTCAGCTTTATATATTAAGTATAGAAAGTATAGAGTAAAGATGAAAAGGCATAACCCCTTGAACATAAGCGAGTAAAAAATTTAAACAACAACCAACAAAAAATGACAGTACTCCTTGCCCATATTATAGTCCTTGACGCAGAATATTTGTTTCCATTTGAATGCGACCCATTAACTTTTAGTAGAGCCATTAATGACTTTCAAAAAACTAAAAAGACAAATAATCCCACCCTGAATTCTGCGAAAACAATTTGAGTTAAATTATACCGAACAAAAATAAAAACAAATCATCTTCTAGAGCCAACCCACTCAATGGCCAAACTAGTGTCCATAGCAATTTTGTCGACTTTTTTTTATTTTATGTCGCTGCTAGCCGCTCTGTAACAAAACAAAAATCGAACGGAACGGCTGCACTCTAATTGACTTATTTTCCATTTGTGTATTTGTGGAAAACCTTGTTCCACCTGTTTGACAAAGCGATATGCGGTTAAGCAATGCGTTCGCAATATGATTGGCTATAATTCGGCACCCAACTCCATTTTCTATACTCGTAACTGCTATGCAATTAATCTTGACAAACAAAAAAACTAAAAACAAAAACACTGACCCAGAATATGCTACTCACGGATTACACTTTTGTTTTTTGAAAAGTGGGGAGCTTGTTTGGAAAATTGGAAAAAGTGCGACACGCAGGTGGACTGGACTTCACGGCTGATTTCTGAGTTCCATTCACTGTCAGATTGCCCCACAGACAGGCACACACCAACACGAATGCATTATGATCACAAGGTGGCCGAAATAAAATATATTCATGTTTAAGATGCAAACTAAACAAGTTATAAACATTATATGCGTGAGGCTATAAAGTGATCGTAAGAATTAAAGCTACCAAATGTAAGTGCTCTCAACTAGGCGTTTATTTGGAATGGATGCAATTTATGAGACAAAGATTTTACTACTTAAATAAGTAAAACTGAAGTGTTTATTTGTTATTTTTAGTTTAGGGATATTATGGCAAGTATTATACAGTTTCCATAAAATATGGTGTTACGATATAGTTCCGATAGTAACGAGCAATGGACAAGCTGAAATTAGAGAAATCACTCATAGACCTAATAAGTCTCATGCTTAAAAGCAGGACAATAACTTCCAGCATGAGAAGTTTTACTACCACCAGAACGGTGAATCGAGGTACCCCCCCCCCCCCCCTCAAGGCGTTGTCCTTTCACCTCTTCGATGGAACATGGTAGTAAACAACTCGCTAACTTCAATGGAAACAGAGGGTTTCAAGCTCATTGCCTCTGCTGACGATGTTGCAATATCTGCATCTGAGAAACATCCTCAAGTTCTCTCATAACTCCTACAAAATGCCTTAAACAGGCTGAAAAATTGGGTTAAACAGTGTGGCTTGGACGACAATGCACATAAAACAGAACCAGTACTCTTTACAAGAAAATCAAAATTCCTCAGATTAAACCACCCACGATTAAAGGAATACCCTCAAGCTTTTCTGACCAAGCCTAATATTTAGGCCTCATTTTAGACAAAAAACTAAATGGGAAGGCAAATATTGATGAAAGAGTGAAAAAGGCTACTGTAGCGGGTTTTACTTGTAAAATGCCATAAGCTCAAAATGAGGCTTTTCCCCAAGAATAACAGACTGGCTTTACCTTTTCGGTAATCAGACCGATACTCATTTATGGAGTTGTTGTATGGTGGACCGCACTGGACAAGATGGAAAATCTAAATAAACTTATCAAAGTCCAGCGGTTAGCAAGGATGTGCATCACAAGAGCACTTCGATCAACACCAACAGCAGCCTTGAGAGTGCTTTTAAACCTAACACCTCTTGACAACTTTTCCAAAATGGTGGCAGCTATCTCATGCGTAGGGCTAAGAGACATCTCTCAATGGAACAGTAACAACACTGGACATACTACTATCCTAGACAACTTCAGATCTATCCCAGATCGCTTAGACTATACCATCCCAAAAATGGTATTCGATAATAGCTTACAAATCTTGGGAAGAAGAGAGAACCCTGGAAGACAATGCGTACCGCATTTCTATACAGTCGGTTCAAAGACCGATTACAGCGGCGTTGGAAGTGGTATCTATTCGAAACAAGTGAATCTCAGTCAATCATATAGACTTCCCAATCAATGTAGTGTGTTCCAGGCAGAAGTAATGGCGATTTAAGAGGCACTATTCTGGCTCAAAGAAAACGTTATATCTTTCAAGGATTTACGTATCTTCTCAGACAGCCAAGGCGCTCTCAAATCTCTTGCGTCTGACTCCACCAACTGCCAAATAGTCCCACGACTGTCGATCATCTCTGAATGAGATGACGGAACAGTTTAACATTCCCCTCATTTGGGTGCCGGGCCACAGAGACATCCCCGGAAATCGCAAAGCCGATGAGCTCGCCAAAAACGGAATACTTTTGCCTACCGTTAGACTAAGACATAACATAGGAACACCATTTGCTTTATGCAAATATCTTCTCAAACAATATACTCTAGAACTGCCAAGCAACCAAACAAATATGGCCAAACATTGACCTGAAACGGTCAAAAGGCTTGATATCCCTGAGCAGACAAAATATAAGCTCTATAATTGGAGTCATAACAGGACACTGCCTCATAGGTAGACATGCTTTGAGGCTAGGGATCTACGCAAACGACTTCTGTAGAAGCTGGCATGATCTTGAGCCAATGACCACCTTTTGACGATAGAGAACACTAAACAGTCACTTTTTGTTAATGCAATGGCACCTTTTCAATCAATTGCTTACATACTCACCGAGTGAGAAATGTTCTTTATCGCGTTGTTCTAAAAATCGGTGTTTATTGTCTGTTGTTCCGGCGATCCATTATCGTAAATGGAAACAAATCAAAACATTTTTTGACACTTCAGATGACAGTTAAGTTTGACACTTATCAAATGCCAGCGCAACGAACTTGACAGTACGAAATTAATGACTCTAGGTATATTTCTTTGAACTTGGTTTTTCGATGCTGCAAGTATAAGTATAGAGTTTGCTGCTGTAAGACGTTGTCCCGTCAATAAGTACTTTGTCCCACCGCCTGATGTCGCCAATAGCTCAGCTTATTGTGAGTTTTCAGTTTTGTTCTTTTTTTCTGTGTATGGAAGCGGAGAAATCCTCAGAGTTCAGAAAAGTTAAAGAAGAGCAATATCGGTCGATAATTTGATTCTTGTTTTTGCCTTTTCGGAGGAAAATTGCGCAGCGAAATCGAAACGTTTAAGTTGTGTACGGTAATTCTTCTCCTCGCCATCGAGGTGATCATCTCATTTTTTTTTTCAAACGAGTTCCAACGTGGTTTCATGTTCAGGTTGCCCAAAATTTGCTACCACAGAGGATGACCTGCTAAAAATCCCCAATCTCATATTGCCAGACCACCGCGTGGCGTCGTTTGAAGTCACCCAAGATAGCTGAGAAAGTAGGCATTTCAATCGGAAAAGGTGTCTTGCGTAGTTTCGTATAAAAACCGAACGAAACATGAATCCGTTGATGCACATCACAGGAACAGTCGAAGCAGTGAACTTCAGCCGTACTCGGAAGAAGTTGATGACTGTCCCTTTTGTCCGAAAGATGTTGGTCACAGTTTTCTAGTATTCACAAGGTGTGGCTCACATCGATTACTTGGGGAAGTGGAAGTGCAAAATAGTCTGAGTGCTTTATTCTCCTGGAATATGATGTAAAACGCCACTAAATTGAAGAAAAAACAACCCCACGTGGCTTTGTCATTATTTATTTACTTAAGGTAGTGCTACTCTGTCCGGGTCGGACCAGGGTCTCATCCAACAAGCTATATTTCCAGGCAGTGTGGTTCCTTAAGCTAGCTGTCTGCAGTTTTGCACGCCTAGTTGGTTGTGTGCGATGTTCGAAACTTCGAAGGGTAGACACGTGCATTCAAGAGGACACAAGCGTCCACTTAAACCTCTGCCTATCAACTCCTACTCTCCGGCAGCAGCGGAAGAACTCCCAAGATATAATCAAAGGTGGCGTCTACAGTTTCAGTCAGGATGAACTACTTTGGGAATATCTTATAGGGCTACTACGACATATTCCCAGCCCAGGTCTATAAGTAGCGGTTTGGCCGGCTCTTCGTCTTAGAGTTAAACTAAAGACCAAGTTGGGGGTTGTGCGTCGGGGTGACTGCCCGGCCACATAAAGAAACTATAGTTCCGAACCACCAACAAGCCTCGGATACGGACGGAATTAAAGTAAGTTGGTTGTGTGCTCCACTTGAGTCGCGGTCTTATTCTTCTGGGACGTCCTTCCGAGTTTGATTTGAAGAGTCTACGGGCCGGACCCAACCATCTATGTATGTCGTTGGATCGTAATTCTTCTGACAAGGTCAGTGTCGCTGAACAGCTCGAACAGTTCTTGTTTGAATCTTCGTCTCATTTTGGGAGAAGGGACCAAAAATTACTGGAAGAAGCCAAAAGCATTTTCATCTGATGTTGTCATGATCCATGTTCCGAACCATACATGAGGATCGGGATGATACGGGTTTTGTATAGTGACACTTAAGTTGCTCGAGAGAGAGAGAGGACTTTGCTACTTTATTGCCGTCTAAGTCCAACAAAGCAGCGATTGGCAAGATTGATTGTTTGTTTGATTCTTCCGTTATTGCCTTAAATCGTCTTAAATAGTCGAATGGGTTTTGAACTGCTGCTCATAAAACCATTTTCGCCAGCTAGTCAGATTGGACACTGTACGACATGTGTTTGTTTCTAAACTTCAAAAAGTCACTCGCCCGGTTAGAAATTTCAGTCAAACGAAAAAGTCAATGCCTCCAAGGAAGCCTACTTTTCAGGTGAACCCTCTCAACATCGAATTCTGTATTCTTTTTAAGCTTGAGGATTTAAATATTGAGGGAAACGCATCATTTGAACATTTTTTAAACAAATGTTGGTCTTATCTTGATCTTAAAAAAAAAAAACAATCAATAATAATAATTCCAAAAAAAGTATTTAACATATCAATAATTTGGAATTGTAAATAAGAGGATTAAGTCAGATCTTATCATAAATATCATGCGATTTCTTCAACTCAACAGGTGGTCAACTTATGGCGAAAAATCTAACGATGATTCTGTCATTCGTCATTGTTGCCAGAAGAAAAAAACTAACATCCGTAGAGTTATTGATTGACTTCTATTATTGCAAAGCCAAAGAAAAAAGCAGTGACATAACTACCTTTCAATTTTCAAATGAATTTGATTTCTATATAAGTTTCATATCGTTGCATTTCTGACCAAAAATATCACAAATCTATCTCAAACTCAGAAATCATAAAATACCCACAAAATGACGCATAGATCTTGACAATACCAACCAAATCCATTTGATACTCTGTAACGTCAATAATTCACCGATGCTGCTTTAACTCACTAAGTGTGGGCTTGCATTGCGAATATGCGTGATGTTGATACTCTCGAACCTGCAATATCTATGGCCAACAAAGGAATTGCTCGCACTCCATACACGAGAGCATGTTTGTCATAAATTTAAGAAAAATGAATATTTATGTCTTTCGGTGCAATTTGATTTGATCGACCTAGATTTT
>CAKKXW010000002.1:7068458-7084206 GCA_920937365.1 Sphaerophoria rueppellii
GCTTATTTAGCAAAAGGAAAGCTATAATTCGAATTTCTGTTGATATTTGATGTCAGGTAAGTAAGCGTTTGTGCGACGAAACAATCTGAAACTGCCGTTATTTCATCGTTTCAGGAGAGAGAGAGAGCTCGTTGAATTCACAGTGCTATGTTTTGGGTATAGTAGGGCTAGGAGTACATACCAAGCCTTGAACCTAGTACTGTTGTAGTCTACTTTTACGAAAACCGAAGAAGGTCATTAAAAACCAGGGAAGAGGGTTTTACTCTGCTTCTAAGTTTGTTCTTCTGACAAGGTCAGTGTCGCTGAACAGCTCGAACAGTTCTTGTTTGAATCTTCGTCTCATTTTGGGAGAAGGGACCAAAAATTACTGGAAGAAGCCAAAAGCATTTTCATCTGATGTTGTCATGATCCAAGTTCCGAACCATACATGAGGATCGGGATGATATGGGTTTTGTATCGTGACACTTAAGTTGCTCGAGAGAGAGAGAGGACTTTGCTACTTTATTGCCGTCAAAGTCTAACAAAGCAGCGTGTTTGCGAATGAATGGACTGTAGTTTATAGTTGTCTTTAAGCTTAATATCGAAAGGAAAACGATTTATTCGATAAGCATCAAATCAATAAGAAAAAAACAAATGTGATGTTCAATATAAATGTAGTGCGGTTTAATTATATAAATATATATATATGTGGAAAGTATAAAATATTATACTACAATGGTTTTACCAGGTCTGCACTGCTTGACGATCGAATTCAAAGAGATCGATGCTTGCATAAATTCTAGTTTGCAAAGTGCAAAGAATGAGACCACAAAAGGAATGCAATATTAACTTTGAGTGAAATGAAAACAATAATTAACTGTGTAGCTTATAAAAAGTTTGTGCATGAATTTTAACACTAGATTAAGGCAAGCAAAAAAAAACAATATTAATTGAGAGTTGAGAACTAACATAGTGTATGATTTGAAAGTTTGGCAAGTTAAACAAAATGTATAAATGATATGTGTAAAATTTGAAATGAATGTAAATGTGATTGAGTTTAATTGATTTGAATGTGATGAATGATTTGAATGATTTAAATAATTTGAATGAATGTTGAATTAATTATAATAAAGTTGATGAATCCTGAACACAGCGATTGGCAAGGTTGATTGATTCTTCCGTTATTGCCTTAAATCGTCTTAAATAGTCGAATGGGTTTTGAACTGCTGCTCATAAAACCATTTTCGCCAGCTAGTCAGATTGGACACTGTACGACTTGTGTTTGTTTCTAAACTTCAAAAAGTCACTCGCCCGGTTAGAAATTTCAGTCAAACGAAAAAGTCAATGCCTCCACGGAAGCCTACTTTTCAGGTGAACCCTCTCAACATCGAATTCTGTATTCTTTTTAAGCTTAAGAATTTAAATATTGAGGGAAACGCATCATTTGAACATTTTTTAAACAAATGTTGGTCTTATCTTGATCTTTAAAGAAAAAACAATCAATAATAATGATTCCAAAAAAAGTATTTAACATATCAATAATTTGGAATTGTGAATAAGAGGATTAAGTCCGATCTTATCATAAATATCATGCGATTGCTACAACTCAACAGGTGGTCAACTTTTGCGAAAATCTAACGATGACCTTGTCAATCGTCATTGTTACCAGAAGAAAAAACATCCGTAGAATTATTGATTCTATTCTATTATTGCAAAGCCAAAGAAAAAAAGCAGTGACATAAGTACCTTTCAATTTTCAAATGAATTTGATTTCCATATAAGTTTCATATCGTTGCATTTCTGACCAAAAATATCACAAATCTATCTCAAGCAGAAATCATAAAATACCCACAAAATGACGCATAGATCTTGACAATACCAACCAAATCCATTTGATACTCTGTAACGTCAATAATTCACCGATGCTGCTTTAACTCACTAAGTGTGGGCTTGCATTGCGAATATGCGTGATGTTGATACTCTCGAACCTGCAATATCTATGGCCAACAAAGGAATTGCTCGCACTCCATACACGAGAGCATGTTTGTCATAAATTTAAGAAAAATGAATATTTATGTCTTTCGGTGCAATTTGATTTGATCGACCTAGATTTTTGTTTGTGCTGTTAGCACAGTGTTATATTCAAAACTTGCTGCTCAAAAAAAAAAAAAAAAACATCCGCATGGAGAAAAAAAAAGAATACATCATCCAAATGCACGCAATTATCAAACGGCACGGATCACACTCGTGGTGCTCACTGAAATCACGCCTCCTCAGGCATTTTGTTAGCCCCACTTTAATGGCCTGCATAAAGGCCTAGTAAAATGATCTTGGGGTGCTTAAAATTAGGCTCAAACATTTTGTAGTTGTAGTTTATATGGCGCAAAGTGAATGTCGGTTCTTTAAGTCTTACACTATTAAAGCGGCTTTAGCTTAGGGGACTCCATTGCTTGATTGTATTGTAATCTTGAATTAGCAATAAGACTGTAACAAATTGTATTTACAAAAGAATAGTTTGGAATTTTGATTTATGATTTTCTTTGGTTTGGGGTTTGGGTGTCAACCGTCAAGTAATTAAATGGGTAGTAAAATTTTACTATAGAAATAAAATAAAATAAATATTTGTTTATTAGAAACAATAAAGAAAATTGAATATAAAAAAAAATTGTGTCCGAAATGAAAGGCGGTTTGTAAGAGGCTTTAAATTTGAACACGCCTGGAGATGTGGGCTCGTTTATAGGTGTCACAATAAGGTTTGGGTAAAATGAAACCTAAACCTAAAGAATTTTATAGACTCCCGCGGGTTTGAATTGAAACTTTGCTAGTGTGGGCAGTAGGTAGGTTTTGAATTCTGAACAACATTTGAGACTATTCAGCCATGTTAAAAATGTTGAACGATTTTATACATGAAATTACCGGAATTGTCCTTGGCCGAATGATCAATATAAGTACAAATTTGAGCAACATGCAACTATAAAATCGGTGCTACATGCACTTTGAATAATGTAAGAGGAAATTTTTTAATTCAGGAAGGTAGTGTTTTTGCACCCAAATTCTTGACAAAGTTTTAAAAACGTTTGAGTTAGGGTTTTATTTTTATTTTTAAAACACCTTTTATTTCTCTCTAGATAAAAAATAGATGTATGTTCGTTTGTTGGTATATCCGGTATCATGGAAGAAGATCAGAAATCGGAAATTGGAAGAAGAACAGAAATCGGTGTAAGCTGCATGCAGGTACAGTGTACGTGACTGAAGCACCAAAAATTTCTGATAATGTCAAAGTTTTCTCTTGTATACTGTCAAACTTTCACCTGTGCTGTAATTTTTTCAAGCTGTAAAAGAGTGGTTTTGAGATTTCAGTTGTTAAATTTACTAAACGAATCCGTAAAAGAAAATTAAGTAATGAAGTTTTAGTTAATTTAGATAGAATATTTACCATTGTTAATAAAAACACCGGCGGATTAGTTGGAAAGCACAGGCTCCACGAAGTTACAGCAGATAACGGTTTCCGACTAATCGACTTTGCTGCAGCTCGTAATGCGGTGATAAGTAGCAATAGGTATCAAAGTAGAAATATCTACACAGCAACCTGGCGATCTCCAGATGGTTGAACCACCAACCAAATCGACAATGTGCTAATCGGCGCAACATCTTGAACGTGCGCACTTTCCGAGGAGCAAATGTTGACTCTGACCACTCTCTGCTAGTGGCTAAGTTTAGGACTGGACTATCAAACGACAAAAAATACTTGCGGCCCCAAGAAATAAGTTCAACATCGGTTGCCTTGGCACTCCGGATAATGCCAAAGACTACAGTGAGCGCCGGAGTGAGCGACTCTCCGCCGTCCTCCCACATACTACAGATGTCAACACCTTGCGGAACCAATATCGCGAAATAATTAAAAAATGTAGCCGAGACCAACACAGGTTCCTCCCACACTGGTCGATAAGCTCTATATGCCCCATCTACAAAAGAGGCGATCCGATGTTATGCAAAAACTTCCGTGGCATATCCCTGCTTAATATTGCATACAAAATCCTATCCAACGTACTGGTGTGAGCGTCTTAAACCTTTCTGCAACACAATAATCGGTACGTACCAGTGTGGCTTTAGGCCAGGCAGAACAACGATAGACCAAATATTCACACTGAGGCAGATCCTGGAAAAATCCAACGAATTTCAAGTCGAAACCCACCATCTTTTCATCGACTTTAAAGCTGCTTATGATAGCATCCACCTCCAAGAGCTTATGATGGCGATGTCTGAATTTGGGATCCCAAAAAAAACTGATCGAGCTGTGCCGCATGACGCTAAACAATACGCAGTGCAGTGTGCAAATGGGTAACAGCTCATCCAAGTAATTCAAAACATGCGCCGGGTTTAAACAAGGAGATGCGCTGTCATGTGACTTCTTCAACATAGTCCTGGAGCAGATAGTGCGCAAGGCAGGTGTGAGCACGGAAAACACTATCTTCGACAAGTTCACCCAGTTCCTAGGCTATGCGGACGACATTGACATTATCGATCCAAGAGAACTGTGCTTGAGGCCTTCACAGCGATTGAAGAACAGGCGAAACTCGTTGGTCTTGAAGTGAATGAGGACAAAACAAAGTACATGCTATCAACAAACAAAGCAATACCTGTCCACCGCCTACGTAGTTTAGGAGTTTACCTAACTTGCATCAAACATCAATCCAACAAACAACACCTTAGTGGAGATCCAACAGAATTACCCTGGCGAAACACAGCTACTTCGGTTTGGCAAAACAACTGGGTTCAAAACTCCTCACTCGAAAGACAAAATGTCTGCTATACAAAATTTTGACAATACCAGTCCTTAATCTACGGCGCCGAGTGCTGGAAGATAAGTAAAAAATGTAATTGATACTGGGCACTTTCCAAAGAAAAATTCTTCGACGCATTTTGGGTTAAGTATGCGATGATGGCAAATGGAGAAGAAGGTTCAACCGTATGAGCTTTACAAAGATGCGGTTGTAGTCCAGAAGGCTAAGAAAAGACGACTACATTGGCTCGGCCACAACGAGCGAATGGACGAAAACGCTCCAGCCAAGAAAGTCTTCTCATCCCAGCCCCCAGGTTCGAGACGACAAGGAAGACCGAACCTAAGGACTACCGAATGTCACTTTGACTGAGGTAAAATCATTTGGTGGAACATAATTCACAGCTTCCATCGGAATATAATGATTACCTTACAAATTGTTGTTGCACATATGTTAGTCACGTCAAAATAGCTGAGTGAGAAATCGAATCCAAAATAATTTCATCTCAGATATCTCAGAAAAAAATCTCAGTTCTCAGCTAAGATTTTTTGTTCCAGTTAAAAAATCTCTGAGATCTCAGTGAGATGTTGTTAGGTGGAACTGGCCTAATAATTTCATTTGCAAAAACTGTCAAGTTTTTAGTATATGTTAAAATCAGTGTAAAAAATCTGTGTAGATTCGTCTCAAAAGACGAATTCAAAACGAACCAATTCGTCGGGAAAAAACATCAATACTATTGGAAAACGTTTAAGAATAAAATATTGACGGCCCGTCGATCGACGGCACATCAATGTTCTGGCTCATCATCAGCCACGGATCAGAGAGGAGAGAGTGGAAAGTGGAACCCCGAAGTTTTGAGAGTATATTGGGGTACTTGGTAGGAGAAGGAGGTGTTTTTTTGGCAAACCTATCAATAGTGAAGTAGGATTTCCCGAAAAAAAAGAACGCTGTTGGTAGAAAGCTGTTGGTACTAATGTCAAAGCAAAAGTCAAACGATCTTTTTGCAGACTTTAGTTAGATTTTGGATTTCTCAACAGCGTTTTCCATAAGAACCTAATTTGCGTTTTCTTACAATAATACTGTAGACAGTGTTTTTAATTTGGTCCCTGTTTTTCCGTTAATAAGGTTGCAAATAGGACTTTCCTATATAACAAATGATTTCCATATACCTATACAAACAGTACATTTGTGAGTACTGTCAAATAAACAGTCAGAATTTCATAACGTTTCCCACAACAACCCAACCCTCAAAAGTCAAAGTCAACCCAATGCAATATTATTTTTCAATCATAAATCGTAACTGACAGCAGCGCCTCAGTAAAGTGCATTTAAATTTTAAATAATCTAATCCAACAAATTGCTCCTATCTGCCTGACAAAATGCATGACACTCTAACAACCTAAACGGAGCTTATCCACCCGCTTACAACTTCCACACTATTTGTTGTAAGAATACTTTATGCACCAAAGCCGCAGATAACTGTCCATACATTTGCACGTGTACGAAAAATGCACGCAATTCTGATTTCTGACAGTTGCATTTCCAGCGGGCGGGGGAGCGCCTTCATCCTTTATCCATATCCACACGGTGGCGCACAAAGCGCCTGTCAAATGCCATTTACCATTTACCGTGACAACCTTTTTTCCAACTAAAATGCGTGCAGGCGGCAATGATTTTAAGCCTTTTGCATTTTGCAACTGTCAAAAGCCAAAAAAAAAAAAAACGAACAAAGCCACCAACGACCATGGACAATGCAACTGTCAAAGATTTTATTTTTTGATTGGAAACAATTTTCGTTTCAGAAATGTTTGTTGGATTTGATATCAAAGAGTCGGTCGGTCCATACAAATTTGGTAAATGGCATTTTGGAATGTTCAAAGGCAAAACAACAAAAACAATCAACCCCCTAAATGGAAGGTGTTGATTAAATGTACATAATTGCCATTGCTCACCGTCGAATTAAAAAGCAGAAATACAATTAAGAAGCAATCTCTTGGAATTCCATCAACACTTAATAAATTGGACAATTGAACGGGTCCCCTATTCCAATCGAACTAAAATCAAAACGATCGATCAGAACCTCAATCTGATCTTTCAGGCGAGGGTCTCTAAATAACCTCAGGGCCTTGTGGTGGGAATTTAATTTAAAATCAACTGAAACCATTCATTATGTGCGATAAAAAACATTTTTTGTTGGCGCACCATGGACACTCGTTGTTTCCATTGTCCTCCGGTGATGTAAGCAGTCCATAAGTTATGATCATTCTGTCGTTGTTTTTTGTTCGATGCCAGCCAGATGCATTGAACTATTGTGGCGGGCTAAAAGTTGATACCATTAATCCTTGACAAGAAGCGGGAAAAACGAGGATCGCACGACGCACAATAAACCAAGTGATTGCGAACTGACCGCTGGGGCTCGAAGCGACCTCCTGCCTGGATTTTAATAACTTAAGCGACCACCTCCAGATGTGGAACTCGTTTGGTCGGGACTCATGTAATAACTTTATTATGGAATTTATCTCTCTCATCGGTCCACAAATATGGTTAATACCAAATCTACAATCTGATTCGAAACCAATAAAGAAGGAAACTGGGTGTGTGTGTGTGTTCCCGTCCGTTTCCGTATTGTCACGTTCCAAGGCACACCTGGAGCGACAACGACGACGACGGCAATGCGGTTGATTGCTTCGTAATTGCCAATTATTGGCGTTGCTTTGTACGCCTACAAACTCTAAACTCAGTTTATCGTCACTCTGTGGCCCGTATATAACGCTTCGAAAGGGACACTTTTTACGATGAATTGCTCCCCATTGTGCGTTGCAACGATCACGGCCGGCGGCGTCTTGAGATCTAGATCAACCACCACACACAGAGTCGAGTGGCGCGGTTGATCGCCTTGGATCTTACTCAGCGGGGAGCAATATAATGCGTCTACGCTGGTATTTTGACATAAAAAAGTTTATGCCACAAAAAGAATCCCTTGCTTTTTTGTTGGCTGTCTGCCGACAGACAGATGCCAGTGCTACTAGCAAAGGAGCTCCATATCCGACACGTTATTCATCAAGTCTTGGTGTCACGTAAATCTAAACACTCTCTAACTTTGTTTAAATGGTTGAGAGATAGATCTAAGAAAACGACAGCGAAGACGACTGACAATCTCGACGACACAACGATAGATTGCTATCAATGCGATCTGAGATACTTTCTCGTATACAGTTGTCGTTGAAAATGTTACTGGCTGTTGGAAATGTAGTTTCAGAGAGCTACCTGGGAATTACAGTAGCTTGCTGCTCCTGCTGCTGGACTATCAAGACGCGCGAGTGTTTGCTAATCAGATGAAATCTTGCGCGTCGTCGCATCGTCGCGTCGGTTTCGTAATATCTGTTGGCTATGTTAATTGTATCTGTCGTTTATCTTGGTGGAGATATCTGCAATTGCTCTGCATCTTCTAAGCTTCTTTAATTTATCCTGCTGCTGTTTTAATGGTGTTGCTCCTTTTTATCTCGTCTCATCGAGGTGCAGAGTCGCACAACCTTATCGAACTTGGTATCAGGCATTTGGCGACAGGAGGAGATGGGATGAATTGGTGTGACTTGAGATTTTCCACAAATGTGTAATTGCTGACGGGATTGTTGAAAGAGATTTGAATTGCAATTTCGTTGATAGTGTTGCTTCCAAACAGGTTGATTGAGCAAGAGAGAATGAAATCGTTGTCTCTCCGGTTTTTGGCCTTCTTAGAAGCTGTCAATTCGCATAATCGACCATATTCCAAGAAAAATCCAGCCATCGATTTAAAACTCATGTGCAATCGTCTACAGTCGTCATCGATTTTAATTATTTGCTGTGTCGACGGAAGGTTTCGATTACCAATTAGTCCATACCTCTCATATTTTCAAAGCAATGCTGGCCGGTGGCCATAATGTGAAGGCATTTAAACCAGACGATCTTTTTTTTTCAAAACCTTCAAGAATGCCGACTAAACTGATGGAAAATTGATCCATTACCTTTTCGTCATAAAATCAATCACGAGTGCAAACAAAAAATTGAGCAAAAAATGAAATTGTATGAAGTGTGCAGCAGCTGAGTGCATCAGTCAAAAGATTCCAGACACGAGGACATGGAAAAGTCATGTGAATGCAAAATAAAGATTTCTATGACTTTACGACCTGTCTTCGTAATCAATTCCCTTTTTTTGATCCGAGAATCGTGCACACGAGTTGCAACTCATGCGAAATGATGCTGGTGCCAGTCACTCGTGAGGTTCTTGTTGCCGATAAATCCCTAAGGCATTAAGTGACAAACCGTGTTGAGTTTGACTTCTGACAGCGACTTCCCTTTCAAAGTCATGGCAGAAACTTCTTGTAGGTGTTTATAAGACAAACAAAAAAGAATGGAGGGCTTAGAGATTGTTCAGAGCTAGTCACGACATACAGCAATTTCGAATCTGTTAAATGGTAAATTGACGTCTTAATTAGAGATTTTTAAACACTGATTATGTATCTACCGTCTAGTCAAACTCAACGCTCGAGGGCTGAATTTCACAAAGACACAAAGACTGCAAACAGCTAAGCTTAGTTTAAGTGGATGTTTGCTGAATTATCAAATATACCCAGTCGACCCATCAATCCTCTTCTCAAAATAGAAAAAGATGTGCAACCGACACACTATCACTTCCTCTCTCAACTTGTCGCATTATGTCAATTCCTTGTAGCAATCACAAACCGTGCCAAAGTCAAAAACAAGTCCAACTTCACTCAGTTACAATCTGAAACACGATAGTTCCACAAACACTCTGTATAGCTAACAAAAATCCAATCGAATACCATAACTAAGAAGAATTATGATTATTTTGAACTCCAAATTGGGGCTGCTCTCGATGATGAGATGGGAATCGCATTGATCAAATCACATCATTGAGTATCGCCGACTAGAGACATCCACAACTGCCACTCGCTCTGCGGTGGTAGTATTACAAAATTGCAAATCGCTCCATAAATTCAGGTTCGGAAAATATTGAAATCGATGTGAACGTGCGGGTAAGGGAACTAGAGTGGTGTTATGGTTCATCATCATCATGATCTGCGCGTTTATTTCAAACGTCGCGTCGGTCGTCCGCTGAGGCATTGACCAAATCGAGTCAAATGTCTCATTAAAAACATAAAGCCTGCTTTTTAGTCAACCAAAACCAACTGCCAACCAATTGAACTGGAATCAAGCTAAACTGGACAGGATTTTGATATCATCATCATCAGTATCGCCAAATACTTATCAAGAAACCGGGTGTTGTAAGCGGTGCAGCGGCGCGACGGTGCAGTGCAATGACACTATTAAATCTGAATATACATTTGAAATTAGATGCGAACAAGATTCCGATGTCACCTACTGGACAGCACAGCCTTGCAAGAGTGATATGATAACGAGTCGCAGATCGTTCTTAAAATCGCATTTCGTGGTAAATTGAAAAGTGTGGAAAGATTCGCCTCATTAGGAATTTGATGTGTGGACTGGTTTTTCGTTTTTATTTCATGTGAGCGTGTCTTTAAGGATGTGACATGAACATAAACTTCATCTCAAAAGGGACAAGTCTAGTTGAGGTGAGACTTGAATTCCATGTTGCCAGAATATGAGAGCAAGTTGATATGAAGAGTGTACAAAATTGAAATGTTCCTGCTCTGGAAATTGCGTGTTCAATGCCATCTAACTTGGATTGAGAATGTGCATGATAATCATATTGGTTCATATTGACGATGAAAATAATATAAAAGAAGCATGCAAGCTGCAAATGATGATAATGTGAAAAAGTGTTCTCTAAACGAAAGAGCTGACATGCGAACTCTTTTTTCAATAAAATACTTTATCTTGATGAATCTTTCTTTCCTTAATTGAAACATCTCAACTTCGACTAGCCAAATGAAGATCTTACGCAATTATCTAAGCTAATCGACTTGAACATTTTAAAAGGCTTTGAATTGTTAAAGTTAATTGCATTCAATTAGCTCTAAATAAGCAGCATCCTAATTCGTTTCACGTTCTGGCTGCCAGCTCCTTGAAACAGCAACAAAAAGTATCTCCAAGAATAATTTTTAATGAAAGATATTTAAGTTTTTCTTTGAACACAAAAAAAATTACTTGGTCCTGACGATTCGATCGTCGCGGTCTCCTTGGTCGACCACTGCGATGTTCAACTGAACTTGCATTGAAAACACAACAAACATTGTGCACATGTACATGTTTACGAGACGCGTGTACCGCACTTCTTACAGACTTTGGAGAATGCGTTTCATAATTGAAATGATTTGTAGCCATTGGAGGCTTGCCAACTTGCCAATGGAATTGGCTCAGCTAAAGGAGCTGTCCACCTTCTACTCTGTCTTCTTATTTCTGTAGTGACATACAGGCTTTCATGTTTATCTTGTGGAACAGACAAGAGTTTGTTAAAATATGAACGCGCGTGAGACACACGCAGATTACAAATCAAAAATGTTATATTTATTGACAGTGGTACAGTGTCAATAGACTTTGAGAAAAATTCCATTTGTTGCTTCAAATATTCTTTCGAAACGAAAAAGTAACTTAATTGTATGATGATCGATCTATACTACATGATGTTTGAAGTATTTACTTGTATGGTGCTTGTATGATGTCTGATGCATGATGCCTGTCACCTGTTGCCTGATTTCTGTTGCCTGTTTGATTCCTGATGAAACCAGATGTGTGATGTCTGATGCCTGATGTATGATGCCTGATACCTGCCTTAAGGTCTGATGTATGATGCCAGACATCTGATGCTTGATGTCTGATAACCGATGCCTGGACTCTGATGCCTGATTTCTGTTGCTTAATTCCTGATATCTGTCTATAACGTGATACCTGTTACCTTATTCTTAATGCCTGATACCTCATGTGTGATGCCTAATGCCTGATGCATGATACCTGGTGCATGATGCTTTGTACCTGATGCCTAGGATTTGATGCATGGTCTCTGATTCTGATTCTTGATTTCTGATGCATGATGACTGACACCAATTGTCTGATTTTTGTTGCCTCATACTTAATGCCTGATGTATGATGTCTGATACCTGCGCTATTGTCTGATGTATGATGCCAGACTTCTAATGGTTGATGTCTGATATGATGCCTGTTGTCTGATGATTGATGACTGATGCTTGACATCTGATGCTTGAAGTCTGAATTCTGTAATTGATTCCTGATGCTTGATGACGATACCTGATGTTTGATGTCTGATGTTTGATGTATGATACCTTATGCCTGAAGCCTGATGCCTGATACCTGATGCGGATGCCTGCTGTTTTATGGATGATGCCAGACTTCTGATGTCTGATGTTTGATGTCTGATACTTGATGGCTGATTTTTGATGTGGACGGATAAAGTTAGAATGGTGGTTCTTTAACTTAAATGTTTGATGTTCGATTTGTCATCGATTGGAGACTGTGTAGAACGAAAGTGATGATTTGTTGACAGAAAATAATCTGCAAGAGAATTTTTTTCATTTACTATCCCACTGTGCACCTCTATCCATCTGTCATCGAAGAATAAATTATCATAACGAACGTTTTTAGTCCATAACCGCCACCGCTTAACTCCGATGTCGAATGTTGATTGGAACAAAAAATATAAAAACATTCGACACGTCTCGCTCACATGATGGATTACTGCAGATCAATAATATGTAATGCGCTCTTGGAATTATTGATTTAAGCGGTTGATTTCATAGCTAATTGAAGCGACTGATGCCAGCTAATTGCATGGGCGTCTTGGTTGAAGATTAAAGTACGGTCTCTTTTTTTTTCAAGTTAATTGCGTGTTCACAACACACCGGCAAACTGTAATATATCTGAAATGTAGTCGACTGTGTGTGAACGATAATATTGAATCGCTTCAGTGGCTACAAAACTGTGTCCGTCAAAATCTTATAATTTGAATAAACTCACTTGTGAATTTTGCCAATGGCCACCCAATCAAGGCCCCCGTTAGGAGTACCCAAGGTGACGAGCAGCTGAGATGGTTTAATCAGAACATTCACATATCAAACAAGCTGTCTTCGATTCTCTCTTGTTGTTTCTTCGAGCATGAAACCGCTCTGATATCATATCCTGATTTCTATCCCTGCGAAAAATGACATGAAATGATTTTGACATCATGACATAAGGCCATGTCATAATTTCCATGAGATATGATGGACACGTTGATCTCGAACATGCGCCAAGAATGACGGCCTAATTAAATGTATCTGTTCGAACACTAGGTTCTGAGCGAAGATTGAAATATGTTCGTATATAATTGCAGGTTTGTTTATTTAGTTGCCGAGTTGTTACAGTTTTGACATTTGCCTCTGACACATACATGATTTGTTGAAATTGCACTTCAAAACGTTGTTTTGTATGTTTCGTTCTTGTATGATCAAATGGATCAAATGTATGTCATACCGTTAAGTAAAAAAATAAACTTTTTGAAAAGAGGAAAACGGAACTGCAAGACAACGTAAACAACTATTCGTTAAAAGGTTATCAAAGAACGGTGTTCGACGCTCAACCCGAACCTCATACCAAAAGGGTCCTTCAATCTCATATCGAAAAGAACTCAAACGAACTTGCTACTTATTAACGCTCATCATTGGTATTCAACGCGTTTTAATTCAATGCAACACTCAATGTGCAGTAATTCATTTTGTCAAAGACTGAACCGCTCGCAACCCAGCTCCTTTGTGTAGACATGCTAGTAACTCATATACCGCATCTGTTCGATCACTTGTAACGTGTTTTACCCCGTACGGAGTTCGCATAATGCATTAGCTGACACTCTTAGTTGCAAAGCTCCCCGCGTCCAAAGACAACAACCAGACGCTACAACGAGTACAACAAACGAACCGCTCTTGTCGTGGATACTAGAGGAAGTGTCCCTCTTTGATTCAACACAAATCTCTTACAATCTATGAAATGAGATCTTACAATTGCCTCTATTGAAAGTTTTTGTTGCTTTCTCATAAAGCTGCAAATTCCAGCTCGATTCAACTTTTGATGGCACCACGATGCTTATCGTTCGATCACGTTCTCTCAATCCCAAGGGAGTAAAAAAACGCGATCGATTTATTTTTGAAACAAAAAACCTATAGATTACAATCTTCACATCATATGTCTATGGAAAAAGCCACACAACACAAGAACGTATAACAAGTCAAGTCACAGGGCGATTAGGTTGCATCGCAGAGCTGCCCAGTCCAAGACCCAAAAGACCGGTAAAAGTAAATTAGAGTTGCTCAGGTGCAAAACATATCGAACCAGCATCCACAACCATTTAACCGGTTACCCTAATGCCATAAGTCAAATCCGCAGAGACGCACTTACCGCCACAAAGTAAGTAAAATGGCGCAGTAGTGTGCACGCGCACGCGTATTCCATTACATATTGTTTGTATGCAAAGATAATAAAGTAGGTGGACATGTTGGAGTGGAACGTCGTCGTTGTGTTGTTGCAACAAGTGCATCGCCACCGTGACCGTTTCTTTATAATGAACGTTCCGTTCTAAGTCTAGATCTCCAGATATTCTGGATCACTTTAGGCGATCGATTTACATATAAAGATATACTCTCCATTTGGTATGGGTTGCATGATGGACGATTGGCGATAGGATTTTTGCTGTGGAAAAGTTGATAAGATCGATCGATGGTTCAAAGCAGAGATATTCATCATTTTCTTGAGTGGAATGCATTTAAAATTTCTTTGCGGTTGGTTTGAGGAAGGTTGGTAATAGATAAGTGATCTCGTTTGTGGTATTGCAACACATTCAGTGGCAGAATCCTGATTTTGTGGGTCGATGTTAATTTGTAATTGCCTTTCTAGGAGTTGTCTCATTTGAGATTTGGATCTGCAATTAGTGTACGGGTATTTAATTGAACTCGTCGACTCAGCTCTCCAAATTCTATGGCTTTGATTTTTCATGGGAGTTCAGTTTGTTACTTTGAACAACACGTTCATCAACTTCTGTCATGTTGACGGATTTGTGTTTCTTATGTGAACAGCACTGTGAACCCACCTTAATTCTTAATGACACTTCTGACATTTCTTTGCGAACGCACCCTGCATACAACAGGAGTTTGACACCACTGTGATTTGACATTTTGTTTTAAAACCTCACTTTTGTTCATTCAAATTGATTGTTTTAGACATTGAATAAGAAGTACAGGAAGGGGTCTTATGAACAAGAATTGAAGCATTTTTCTAAGTAGTGTGAGTTTCACAAACACAAGCGCATTGCAACAGGGCTGGTCTGCAGTTAAATGGTTAATCTATATTGTATGGTGGTGACCTTTTTGTTTAATGTTTTGTGTTGAATTAAATGGGCTGTAGGTCAAGTTGAAAAATAAAACAAATAAGTTTTTTCACGACGTTTCGCTCATGGCTATGAGCATCTTCAGGCGTCAAGTTTTCTATTTGGCATTAAAAAATAACGTTAACAATTTTTGTGCTTACATTTAAATTAAAACAATTTTCAAATCTTACATTTGTTACATTAAAAATAAAAACAAATTAAACATACACCAGCTAGACGGAGATTTAAAAATAGACTGGTACCAAAAACCCACTTCATCTGGACGAATAATAAATTACAACTCAAAGCATCCACGACAAATCATCATCAATACAGCGCGAAACCTCATAAAAAGAGTTCTCTCAATAAGTGACATAGAATATCATCAACAAAATATAGTAAAAATCAGACAAACTCTTCAGAAAAATGCATTTCCACAAAAAATAACAAATAAGTTAATTAACCAACGAGATAGACAGAAAAAACAACCAACAGACAGCGAAAAGATCAAACCAATTTATAAATCCTTCACTTACATTAAAGACATAACTGAAAGGTTTAAAAATGCACAACTTTTTGACAAAGAGAAGTATAAAATAGCAATGAAATCAAATTATACAACTAGACAACTATACACCAACCTTAAAACCAAAATAGA